>APFE031209785.1:0-17679 GCA_000404065.3 Pinus taeda
CATCTCCTTTTATACTAAATCGTTGAGCACATTGTGGGTTATTTGGTTGTTGGTCGACCTTGAGGAATTGTCTTATAACACAAATAAATTCATAACTCCATGAATACTTATCGGAATCGGAGGATCTTTAGATCAATCCTACACCTCTCCTTGAGAGGGATCCAATAAAAATACCAGCTTCCATAAATAAGATGACCCACATGGCGTTTGGCCATAGTTTCCAATTTTAACATTTTGACTACTTACAAGCTAGATTCTGACTTTTGAGTGCAAAGATATGCTCCTAAAAAGTTTTGACTCTCTTAGTTTCTGTTCCTCATCTAAAATAGAGCTATAAAGGTCAATTAATCTCTCAAAATTAAACTCAACCCTTAACAACATGTTAACTTCTCCCATTGGGAAAAGATTCATGCGTCAGGAGCTTGGTCAACATGTACTAGCTAGTTCCATGCCTATTACATGGGCCTTCCCCCTCTCATACTCCACATGGAATACTTAAAACTAAACCTCGACATTTTAAACACGTTATCTAATAAACACACACACACACACACAAACAATTTTAAAACAAGCATGCATATGATAAAATGATGATGTATAACTATATAGTCCCCATTGGAATTATTACAACCCATACATACAACCATTCACAACACCTATATATGTGTCATATATGTGTGTGTGTTAAACTTTATCCTGATAAGGCACGACCCTCTTAACATGCTCGCGAATATATATATATAGTAACTGTCCATGAACAAGCAGTAACCCAATGCAATAAAATCAATGTTGAAGTGTCATTGTATCATTACATAAATCAAAATAGAATGAGAAATAGGATATTAATAAAAAAGTATGTCGATATAAATTTCTAAATTGTGCCAATTGCAACAATCATGAAATGCAAATTGGATTATCTTGAGTGGCAATTAAGAAAAATGGATATGATTTATAGTAATAGATATCATAACAATATTTTTTTATTGCAGATCAAGAAAATCAACACTAGCCAAACTGATGACAATCAATGGTTAATGAATACCATTAAAAGTTAAATGTATTTCAAAACTTTGATGTCAATTTGTGATTTAGATGACTTATGGCTTCCGATGCATTATATGTAGCCCTTTTGGCTCTGAACTAGTTTCTAAAACCTTTGCGAAATCCATTTAGTAAAATATTTTTCTCATAGTCACCAATATCATATTTGTGCTTTGGATTTTTTTTCTAAATTTCTAATAGAAACACCATCATTTGCAATAAGTTTTGTCTCATGTTTTTCGTTAAATTGTGTTGGTACAAGCAATGTTATTTTCATTTCGGCGTTCTTATCTTTCAAATATGCACAGAGTATTGGCTTTGTTTGATTTGTTCTATCCAAAAAAGTAATGGCAGAAGTGTCCTTAGACACGTAATTTTATTAATTAGGAAAATAAATTACATGAGAAATTTGGCAAGAGTTTACACACACACTCCAACACTCTTGCAATCAGGAGAATGAACTATATATAAGATCAATGTCCTAGCCTATTCTAGTTATGGATCACTTATTGAATTAACAAGTGTCTATTTACAATAAATGCAATTCTAACAAATCTACTAACTATATTCCTATATTGGAGACTAAGAAACGACACTTTTATAGATGTCATATCTTTTACAACAATATTCTATTTCTAAGTGTCTCCAATATTTAATTAAATATTCTAAATAAATAAATATTCTATCCTAACTTTGTGAACTATGAATTATGAATTTTGGATCATCTAACATTCCCCCCTATGATCCAAACATACATTACAACATATACCAAGTTCGTCTCTGAACTTAGTAAATTTGATCCTGCCAAGTGATTTTGTGAAAATATCGGAGACCTGATCTTCTGAAGAACAATAAACTAGCTTGATGATGTCCTTTGCAATCAGCGATCTGATGTGATAATACTTGGTGTCCACATGCTTTGTTTTTGAATGAAAAACTGGATTCTTGGCAAGCTTTATGGCGGAATGGTTTTCGACGAATAAAGATGTACCCTTTGCTTGAGGAATGCCCAAGTCCTGCAAAACTTTGCACAACCAAACAATTTTACATGTTGCTTCCCATGCAGATACGTATTCTGCTTCGGCTGAAGAGGTGGCCACTGTAGCTTGTTTCTTGTAACTCTAAGACATTGTAGTTGACCCCATGTTCATCAAATAACCTGAGGTTGATGCTCGATAATCAATACTTCTAGCAAAGTCGGCATCTGAAAATCCACCAAGTACAAAGTTTTTAGTCTTTTTATAAAGAAGACCAAAATATTTTTTTCCCTGGATATATCGAAGAACTCCTTTTGCTGCATTCCAGTGGTTGTCTCGTGGTTCCTGCATAAAGTGTGAAAGAATAGTGACTGCATAAGGTAGAATTGGTCGAGTGGTCGTTAGATAAATCAGACTCCCAATCAACTGTCTATAAGTAGTGTTGTCCACCATTCCCCCCCCCCCCTTCAAATTTTGAAAGTTTCAAGTTTTTTCCATGGGGGTAAGAACATGCTTGCAATCCTGCATTCAAAATTGCTGAAGAAATTCTGCTGAATATTTACTTTAAGAAATAAAAAATTGATGTGGATGTTGGAATACTTGAGCTCCAAGATAGTAGTGAAGTAGTCCCAAATCTGTCATCTTAAAACCTGCATGTAACTCCTTTTTCACCTGTACAATATGATCATCATTGTTTCTAGTAATGATCAAATCATCTACATACATAATGAGAATCACAAGATTTTTACCCCGTTGGTGTACATGCAAAGTTTCATTAGATTCACTTCATTGAAAGCTAACTTTTCGAGGGTATTCATCCATTTTGGCATACCAAGATCGTGGAGCTCGTTTTAAGCCATAAAGAGCCTTGATCAATTTGCAAACTTTATGTTCCTGTCCTTCAATCTCAAAACCTAGCGGTTGTGTCATATACACATCTTCCTATAGATATTCATTGAGGAAAGCAATTTTAACATTCATTTGATGAACTTTCCATCCTTTCTGAGCTGCTAATGCAAGTGTTAAGTGGATGGTGTTCCATTTAGTTGAAGGAGCAAAGGTTTCCTCATAATAAATCCCTTCCTGTTGCGCAAAACCCTAAGCAACAAGTTTTTCTTTGTACTTATCAATGTCTCCATTTTTCTTGTACTTAATTATGTAAACCCATTTACATCCGATGGGTTTAACTTTTTGAGCACAAACAACAAATTTCCAAGTGTTGTTGTCTAGAATTGCCTTATATTCTTCAACCATAGCCTGTTGCCATTATTTATGTTTTACTGCCTCTTTATATGTGGAGGGTTCAATAAAATCATTTGTTATCAAGGAAAAGTTTCCTTCATTTCTGTGTGACCTCGTGTTCCTGTTTTATTTTGATCATCAAGCCTTACATCTTTCAAAAGTTGAACAACCCATTTTGGCAATTGATGTTCGCTTGTTTGAGATTCTGAAAAGTCACCATCATTATAAAGTGGATTGATGTAAGCTAATGTTCGTTAATCAACTGCAGATTCTAGGGGCAGAGAGTCACTGTCAAAAGAACTACTGCTACTAGGAGATTCTGACGAACTTCTAGAAGACTGAGACGGTGTTGGTGAAGTAGATGGACTAGATGAATCATCTTCATAGGAAGGAAAATAAATTTCATACCAATTTTGTGAATTTGGTTGACTTTGCATATTTCCTTTCCTTTTATCTCCTTTTGTTTCCAACTTTTGAAGAAGAGTTTCTATTTCTTCAGCACTCTTACTCTCATTTTCATAAAAAAATTACATCTCTACTGACAATAAATTTCCCATTTGACATAAGCCTATACCCTTTTTTCTCATTAGAATATCCAATCATTGTGCATTTCAAACTTTGTGAGCCAAGCTTAGTTCGTTTTTCTTTTGAAACTAAGACATAACACACTGATCCAAAAACCCTAAGGTGTTTAACTTTAGGTGTGAAACCAAACCATGCTTCATAAGGTGTTATTCCATCCAAAGAAGCAGTGGGAGACCTGTTCCTTAAGTAAACAACTGTATGGATTTCTTCTGCCCAATATATAGGACTTAAATTTTTAAAAGTTAATATAGATCTTGCCATTCATAACAAGGTGTGATTCATTATTTCTACTACTCCATTTTTCTATGGAGGGTAGACATTTGTAAGATGTCGTTTGATTTTATTGTCTCTGCAATAATTTTGGAATTCATTTGAAGTGAATTCTCCCCCATTGTCAGTTCTAAGAGTGCCAATCTTTTCTTTGACTTTGTTTTCAACAAGTTGACGAAAAGTTTTAAACTTTTCAAATACCTCTGACTTATGCTTCAAGAAGTAAACTCATGTCATTCTGCTAAAATCATCAATGAAGAGTAGGAAATATTTGCAACCTCCTAGAGAAGCTTGTAAGGGTCCAAAAATGTCACTGTGTACTAATTGAAAATGCTTGTTTGCTCGCCATGAACTTGTCGGAAAAGTCTCTCGACTTTGTTTTCCATAAATGCAAGCTTCACATCTTGCATTTTCTTTCTTAAAGGTAGGAAGTCGCTTAACCATTAATTGCTTTTGTAGTTGAGAGAGACTTTCAAAGTTTATGTCCAGATATCACATGCCATAATATGATATGTGAAATGTTTGTACTTTCTACCCCTGCAAAGTTAGAATTCATTGGAATAATTATTCCTTTCATCCTTAACAATTTTACATCTTCATACCCTGTCATCACTGTTTTCATGCTCTATTTGATTGAATTAATTTTAACTATGCCATATTCCAAAACCACTTGGTATCTAGCTTGTCAGATCGAGACTAAAGACAACAAATTATTTTTAAAGGTGGGTACATACCATACATTGAAATCAATCTTTTACCAATGTCAGGAAGATAAACTTTAACAACACCTTTTCCATAAGGAGTATGGTTTGTATCATCAACAAGAAAGATTGAATTAATGTGGCATGGTTGGAAGTTCCAAAAGAAGTCTTGTCGAAAAGTCATGTGTTGGGTTGCTCTTGTATCTAAAATCCATGCATCTTCATAATCACTTTTAAGAAAAGTGGAAACTAATGCTGCTGATTTTGAACTTTGACTTGTGAAGACATATTTCGAAACATCATCATCTTAATCATTGGAAAATTGATTTGTGTTTTGATGGAACTTTGGAATTTTATCAATGGAAGTTCCACAATCGTTTGCAAAATGGCCCACTCTGTTACATATTCTGCTGACAATTTGATTCAAGTCTTTGTCTCTTCCTTAATACTGTCCTCTGCCTCTGCTTTGAGGTTGCCCTTTGACTTGACTTTGACCTCTTTCTTGGTTATTTCTTTTGCCTTGAAATTTTCCTCTATTTTGAAAGTTGCCTCTACCTTGAATGTTTCCTCTTCCTTAAAATTTTCCTCTACTTTGGCTTCTTCCATGACCTTTTCCATTATGTGCTACTGGATGTTGATTAAAATGTCCTCTTCTTGCCTTTAGAACTGTCAGTTCATGATTTACTTGTGCTGGCCTCTATGAAGAAGACATCTTCCCCTTGTTTCTTCTTCCCAAAAGTTTTGTCATGTTGAGCCAACATCTCACTTAGCTCATCAAACTTTAATTTATCTAACTTTCCGGTCAGTTGTAGAGTTTCCAAAAAATGCGTGTAAGAAGAAGACAATCCAACAATTAAAATTGTGGTCATGAAACTGTCATCTACAATTTGAAATCCAACTTTTACTATTTCTTGCTTAATATTTTTAAGCCTGGAGATATATTCAAGGACATCTCCCCCTTCAGTTAATTTTTGTTGAAGCAAATTTAATTGTAGATCAACCTTTTTTTATTCAAGTTGTGTATCAAAGAGATCTTTGAAAGTAAGCAAAGCAGAACATGCATCTGAGGCGTTTTCAATATGAATATACATTTCATCATTTACTGGAGACTTTATAAGAGCGTGCGCCTTGACATTTTTAACTTCCCATTTTGTAAGTGAAGTTACATTTGTGGGTTTATTAGACTTAATATCTCCATCACATATCTCTTGCCACAATTCATTGTATATTAGAGTGCTTTCAACAAGACGTTTCCATGTCTTGTATGATTTTACCCCTTCAATATTATCAGAATCAGATAATAGATTAACTAACTTTGACATGGTAGTGTTGAAGCTTTGTACCAAAAATAATGAAGCACAAGAAAATAAAGATGAGAAACACGTCACACAAAACACATCACGCAAAAAACGATCTATCGGGGCGTGTCCTTGACCCACGTATAGTCATTCGAGAAAAAAAAATGATTGAGCTTTGCACTTGGCTCTAGTCAATTTCTCTTAAGAGTTTTACAAATAAAACTTTCAGAATTTGACTAATTTACAATCCCCTTGAAAAGTTTTATGTAAAAAGTACTCTAACCCCCCTCAAAGTAAAAAAATACTTTGAGTTACACTATCATTCTTATCTCTCCAAAATAAAAATAAAAATATTACAAATAGAATCTCCTTATTACTCCAAAAATTACAAATGACCTCATTAATCCACAAATATTACAAAATCCCTATTACTCCAGTAATAAAAAAAATATTACATAAAAATATATACCATATCTCTCCATTTAATTACAAAATTTAAAATCACTTTATAAGAGTGATTTATATTAAAAAAAACACTCTTTACTTTCCCAACTTTTCAAGTAAAAGCATTTTACTTTCCCAACTCTTTCAAACATGAAGTTAAATAGTTAAAGTCTGGAAAAATGCTTGTCCAATTTAAACTCCACATTATTGAAATAAAGAGTTAGTTAAAGTCTGGAAAAATGCTTGTCCAATTTAAACTCCACATTATTGAAATAAAGAGTTATGGCCTTCTATAATGAATTATGCTACCTTGATTTTGATGTAGGTGATTTCTACTTTGCAGATATCTTTCAGGCAAGAAGCAAGCGACTTTCAGGTTGGCCATTTCCATAGAGTTCCTTCCACGTAGGTCCTGCAAGTTGCTTCACTGCTAGCTAAGTCAATTGCTGATGGATGGAGAAATATAGGATGGAGTGATTTGCTGGAAGGACCAAGTTCCTCCTCCAATATTTTGAATCCAAATTCTGAATGATCTAAATGTATAGTTGATGATTGAAGAGCGGGAATATGTTTTGTGGTTGCAGACTTTTTGTGAAAAAGGCACCATTTCAATTAAATGAAGTGTGGCTATAATTTTTACGTAATCCATTATGCTCCTTCACACTAGATCTTTGTTATCCTCCGATTTCAGTGTGTGAGAAATAATTTGGTCTGCTCCGCGATGAACAAGAGAGTCGGTGGTCATATAACACACGCCATGAGAGCTGAAGAGAGCATGACAATGCCTCCCACTGCTAAAAACTTCAACTTCCGAAGCGGTGTTAAAGATATGGCGCGACGCTGATGCAATTTGTTTTGATGTGGATAACATTGTCTTCAAAGATGAGGGAATTGATGAACTAGCAAAATTTTGTGGTGCAGGAGAGGATGTAGTTGGGTGTGTTAAGTGGAGGGAGCACGATGCAGTATGGTGGTTGACGCATTGTTGGATGGCAGTGTATAGAGGAGGCCTGGAAACTAAGTAGAAAGAAAAAGAGGTATTGTAGTGGTATTTTTAATCCCACCTAGGTGGAGCTTAAAATTATCATTAAACAAGACGAGATCAGAGGCATTATGGACTTGCCTCCCTTGATGGAGATTGATAGTGAAGATTTTTTTTTTATTATTATTAATTTTCAGATTTAATAATAATCAAATTTCTTTTTCTTTCAAAAACAACTGGACAATTTTCATACCAATCATTGCTGGTCAATTGAATGGAGTTTTCCATGAGCTTGATGTGCTGGAATTTCTTCCTCACATCAGCTGCATTACTGGAGCTCTGATACCATAATAATGGCATAAGTGTTCTCAGACAGGTAATTTTATAAATTAGGAAAATAAATTACATGAGAATTTTGCAAGAGTTTACACACACACTCCAACACTCTTGCAATGAGGAGAACGAGCTATATATAAGCTCAATGTCATAACCAATTCTAGTTATGGATCACTTATTGAATTAACAAGTGTCCATTTACAATAAATGCAATTCTAACTGTTACACAGTAAATTGTCACTGTCTCCTTGTCAGTCTCCCTACTGTGTCCTGGAACTAAAGCCATCATGCTCATGCTCTCTGAAATGGCCCAAAAACCCTCTTTGCCTAAGTTTATTGGATCATCGCGACTGTTATTGAAATAACCGCGCTGACTGGCAGATGACAGTGCAATTGATGCGTTGCCAGCGCAGAAGCACACGGGTTTCCCGCGCTGATCGAATTTCATAGCCAGCGTGTCCTCTGCTTGTACTAAGTCGCGCTGACCAGACCTCTTCTATTATTGGGATGCGATGTCAGCGTGCCAGTCCAGTTATGCACCCGCGTTGATCCTGTTTGGGCGAGTTTGTTCTAACAGCCAACCTTCCAGATGACTCCAGACCTGGTTGTTGGCTTTGTAAAGGTTGCCCTCCCTTCTATGGCATGTCTGTTCGTCATATGGGCCACCTTTCTTGGAGATAAGCTTATCCTTCCACCATCCATGGAGACTCCTTCTCCTATATAAGCCTCCACCATTGCCATGAGCAGCTAGTTTTTGACATATAGCTTTTGACATAGAGGAATTCATAGTGCTTTAGTGCTGCTCTTAATAGGCAGTTGGTGTGTTGAGTGCGGATTGCTAGAGAGCTTAAGGAAGGTTGTGAAGTCTTTTTGCCTTGTGTGAGAGAGAGAGTTGTTTGTCTTGGGAGATCTACCTCCAAGGGTGAATGCTTATGAGACTTGCTGGCTGGACCCTCTTGAGAAGGACTCAGCGTCAGAACATTGGTTGTACCTTTCTCTGTTTTTTATTAATAAAAGATAGATGACTATTGTTATGGTTCCATTCTCATTTGTCTTATAATGGTTAATGTGAATTACATCCTTTCTGACTGATGTATAGTTGCTTTTACTAGATTTCACGCTTGTGTTTGTTCTCTCTTTGCATGTGCAGGTGTCCATCCGTGAGGATAGTGGAGGATCGTGACCGACCAGAGCGAAGGAGTGAGAGCGGCATCTCTTCATCAAACGAATAGCGTTGGAATCCAAGTAGGTGTTCATTACTCACTTGTTAATTGCAACTAGGAACTTGCAGAGTAGCATTGATTAATTGTTGCTAGACCCGTTCTGGGCTAGTAGGGATCGCCTCTATCCGTAGAGGGGATTTACCTCTCCAACACTAACAAATTTACTAACTATATTCCTGTATTGGAGCCTAAGAAACGACACTTTTCTAGATGTCATATATTTTACAACAATATTGTATTTCTAAGTGTCTCCAATATTTAATTAAATATTCTAAATAAATAAATATTCTATCCTAACTTTGTGAACTATGAATCATGTATTTTAGATCATCTAACAAAAAGTTTGATATATAACTAACACAATGCAATGGAAAATGCTTCCTGTTATGTTGTTGCTGATATATTCAATTAATGATCGCATAGCCTTTTTCCTTTTTTTTTCCTAGTCATGAGCATTGAATTGAAATTAATTCAAAGAAATAAAAAAGAAATTTGATATACAATTAGCTAAACTTGGACACAAATACCTTTATTTCTCTCTTTCTTGCTTGCTTTTTGTTCTTTTAACCGTGTCTCATGTGATAATTTGCTTCTATAATTATGCTCATGGTCATCTCTACTTCTTCATCGATGTCTATCATCACATCATTGACGATATCTTTATTTGACACCAATTCATAATCTAATATTTTTTCCCTATTCGTAAATATTGCACTCAAATCATTGCTTAAAAGGACATTATAATTAATACTAAGTAAGAATTGGGTTTTGAATACAGAACCATATATCATAAATTACGTATATTCTAATATTAGGTTCATAGTTAGCAGATAGAATCTAATTTCTATGCATAAAGGTAAAATACTAAATAGATTTTAAATTGGACAAATTCTAATTTATAGTTCCTTGTTACATATATTAAATTGAAGAATTAACAAATGTACAAATGCACAAATGTTTTACAAAAATATTCAAAGTACCAGTTTACTTGTATTTGTTGTCCTGGATTCGAATCAGTAAGTGTTACATGTTTCTTGGAAATTGAAAAAGTGATGTTTCTAGTTAGAGTACGTAAAAAAATATAGAAAAATAACATAGAGTTGTATAATGTAATAATCATATGACAATAAAAAGAATAGAAACAAAACTTTACCAAAGTTATCATTGTCTTTTAACTGTATCTATTATACTTTTGTTCATCTTCCCTACTCTGAAGATATGATTTAGATCAAATATATAGAAATAAGAAGAAAAAAAAAATAGGTTATAATTTCATAGCAAGAAAACAATTCAAACCTAATAACTACATGACGGTATCGTATATTGTATAAACATTTTTAGTAGTCTCATATTATCCAGTTTTTGTACCGTTCACATCATTACTATAGCGTTGTATTATATAAACGCTCTAAGTACTCACATACAGAAGGAATGACGCACCTCTTACCTGACAAAAATGCTACACGTTTTGCACCAACATTTGAAATGAGCTTGTAGAGAAAATCTCTCACATCATGCAATTACCAGAATGGCCACCATATGGTCGGGAGAACAAATATTTTTGTAACTAGATCCCCTGAAAGTTAATCAAACATGCATTGGCAATGTGTATGCTAAAAATTGCATATAACATAACTTGACCAATGCTCCTACAGATAACATAACTAGAACTAGTGGTTACAATTGTCACATTACCTTTTAAATTTTCAACATATGTATTAGATACTAACTAAAAAGATATGCTATTCATTCATGATATGTTATTTTGAACATCTTACCAATGCACTTGTAGAGACAACAAATAGAATTAGTAGTTAGAATCGTCACATTACCTTTCAAAATTTCATGATATGCTTTAGATAATAAGAATAATAATATGTTAAAAATTGTTAGAACCCTTATTTTGCAGCCAATATACAAGTAAACCAAACTTTTCATGCCCCAAATTTTAATATGCCAAAACCACCAATTAATTGACTAATTTGTAGTTTGTGGAAATGTATGTGGAGGTACGAAACATTACTAAAGAAAGTTTTTGTTCCTTACTCGACACGCCCATTTTCCCACACAACACTTTTCCCTCATGCATTAATAACCAAAAATCATTATATATATATATATATATTGTGTAGATGTGAAGTCACAAATGCACTTAGTATTCAAGAAACTCAAATAAAACAAGCCCACGTGGACATAGTAATGGGAACAACTAATCATTGACCCTTATTCCACACCTAATATAAATGTAACCTAAACATTTCATGTCCAAAACTTTAATAAGCCCAAACCACTAATTAATTGATTAATATGTAATATCCACAAATGTATGCTGAGATAAAAAAACATTGTGGAAGAAATTTTATGTTCTTTGTCCCGCATACAGGTTTTCCCGCACAACACTTCCGCACCTGCAAAATAAATGTGGGCGATCAACTATGGGCACTACTAATAATGGAGTTCACCCCTCTTGGGCTGCGTCTCTGGGTCTAGCTTCCAGTAGTGACCCTTTTATTGAATGCTCAAATGCTCAATACATCAACATACAAGTTCAATATGCAAAAATAACACTGCCATTGTGTCTAGAATGCTAAAAAACACCTATCTAGGCTCTTCTTGAGCTCAAAAAGGCTGAAAAATGAGCAAAACTAACATGAATAGCTAGCCTGTGAGATAGTAGTTGTACATTCTGTGATGAAAACCGATCCAGGGGTCTGCAAATTTCGATCCCCTGGTGGCTCCACTCTGGAAGCCTGTGGGTTATGGGCCCACAATCTTGGCTCTCTTGGCCTTTTATTTGAAGCAACGAACTCCCTAAACCCTCTCAACGAACTCCCTAAACCCTCTGTACAGCAACCAAGTCCCCAAGCCACACTTCCATGGCACCATAAAATCTCAGTAGCAGCATTCAGCTTCATTACTCGTGCATCTTCCCAAGACCCAGGCTCATGGTTCTACCGTGACATCACAGGTCAGAGTCGGTACTGGCGTTAGTCGGGGGTCGGTCCCCTTTTATTTTTTTACGCAAATACGATTTAGACCTGCAAGCTTGACTATATGGGCCCCGCCTCAAGGTCGGGATCAGAACTTGATCAGCTCTCACTCCACACTCCAATCTACCTACAAGCTCGCCATTTATTTGGCCCAATTGAGGCTTCATCCCACTACACCTACTAATAGAACCCAACCTGAATCCCCTTGTTCACTCCGCAGATCCGACAGCCTACAATCATCCTAGGACTTCATTATTTCCAATCTCCCTCCGAAATCCATTCCTCTGTAAGGTTTCTGATCTCGGTCGATACTCCAGAGTTCCAATGATTGGTCCCTACGGTGATCAAAGATCACCTCATTCCTCTCCTCAACACTCAGCAATGGTGGCTCTACGCAGTTGAACCTCCATCTCTTGGCGCTTGGCCAACACACACACGGACACAGAATTGAAACAATAGTGGCAAGGTTTACTAAACTCAGCAACCATAAATCGAATAGGGACAGGATTCAACACACACATTGTGAATATATATATAGGACCTGAGGCCTTTCTCACTTAAATTACATCGCTTTGGCCCTCTGCCTTCTTACACACTTGTAGGTAGAATAAACCATGACCCAAAACAACCCTAATAGAAGGAGAATCTCATTCTTGCCAGCTAATCACCTTCTAGAGGCTTTACGAATTCATTCGCATCTTACATAAAACTCAGAAAATCATCCTCTTTCACTGAGTGCCACTTTGCCCTTTGGAAGCATCTCGAAACCAAATATGTTTTGGGGTGGGGTCTATGCCCCTACATCATACTCTTGCACTTGAAGATCTTCATGATCTCCTAATCATATGCTTCATTGTTGCATCTTGTCCATCACCATCTCGGTCTTCCTTCTCCACATGTATCACTGAGCTTTCTGCTCGGACTCGACAATGAGCTGCAACCATAGCCTCCATGGACACCTCACCGGCACTCTCCTTTGGCTCAAACTTTTGGCATCTCAAGTTCACCTCATTTGGAACCTTCTTGAGCTTCCTCTGCCTTTCTCTCACTGTTGCACTCTACTCACTTCTCTTGACAATTCTACCCACAACCGCAATTGTGGAATTTCTGCAACAACTTCTACCCAATAGTAGCTAGAAGTTGTTTTCTACGAGGAATCTTTTCCCTGCTCTAATACCACTTGATTAAAATCAATCTAGGGATTTGAAAATTTTGATCCTCTGGTGGCTCCACTCCAAAAGCCTATGGGTTATGGTCCCACGATCTTGTCTCTCTCTGCCTTTCGCATCAATGAACTCCCTAAACCTTTTGTGCAACAAATAAGCCCCCAAACCACGCTTTCGCGGCACCATAAAATCTCAGTAGTGGCATTCAGCTTCATTACTCATTCCTTTGGCCCACAATTCTCCCCAACATGCATCTTCTCTAAACCCAAACTCACGGTCCTACCTCGACATCAAATGTTGGGGTCAGCGCTGGAATTAGTCGAGCAGTCAATGTTAGAAGCATGATTTCCATTACACCAAGACCCACAAGTGTTAGTAAATAGACAAATAGCCAGAGTCACCAGTGCTCTCCTTTGGCTCAGAGTTTTGGCATCTCAAGTTCACCTCCTTTGGAACCTTCTTGAGCTTCCTCTGCCCTTCTCTCCTTGTTGCACGCTACTCACTTTTCTTGACAATTATACCCACAACCGCAGTTGTGGAATTGCTACAACAACTTCTACCCAGCAGTAGCTAGAATTTGTTTTCTGCAGGAAATCTTTGCCCTGCTCTAATACCACTTGATTAAAATCACTCCACGGGTTTGAAAAATTTGATCCCCTAGTGGCTCCACTCCGGAAGCCTATATGGGTTATGGACCCACAATCTTGGCTCTCTCAACCTTTTGCAGCAATGAACTCCCTGAATCTTCTATGCAACAAATAAGTCCCCCAAACCACGCTTTCACGGCACCATAAAATCTCAGTAGCGGCGTTCAGCTTCATTACTCATTCCTTCGGCCCACAATTCTCCCCAACATGCATCTTCTCTAAACCCAAACTCACGGTCCTACCTTGACATTAGAGGTTGGGGTTAGTGCTAGCATTAGTCAAGAAGTCAGTGTTGGAATCATGATTGCCATTACACCAAAATTCACAAGTGTTAGTAAACAGACACATCGCCAGAATCACCGGTGCTCTCCTTTGGCTCAGAATTTTGGCATCTCAAGTTCACCTCCTTTGGAACCTTCTTGAGCTTCCTCTACCCTTCTGTCGTTGTTGCACACTACTCACTTCTCTCAACAATTCTACCCACAACCGGAGTTGTGGAATTGTTGCAACAACTTCTACCGAACAATAGCTGGAAGTTGTTTTCTACAGAAAACCTTTGCCCTGCTCTAATGCCACTTGATTAAAATCGATCCAGAGGTTTGCAAATTTCGATCCCCTAGTGGCTCCACTCTAGAAGCCTATGCGTTATGGGCCCATGATCTTGGCTCTCTCGGCCTTTCACAACAATAAAATTCCTAAACCTTATATGCAACAAATAATCCCCCAAACCACACTTTCGTGGCACCATAAAATCTTAGTAGCGGCATTCAGCTTCATTACTCATTCCTTCGGCCCACAATTCTCCCCAACATGCATCTTCTCTAAACCCAAACTCACGGTCCTACCTTGACATCAGAGGTTGGGGTTAGCGCTAGCATTAGTCGAGCAATCAATGTTGGAATCATGATTGCAATTACACCAAAACCCGCAGCTGTTAGTAAACAAACACATTGCCAGAGTCATCGGTGCTCACCTTGGCTCAGACTTTTGGCATTTCAAGTTCACCTCCTTTGGAACCGTCTTGAGCTTCCTCTGCCCTTCTCACGTTGTTGCACGTTACTCACTTCTCTCGACAATTTATGAATTGCCACAACAACTTCTACCTAACGGTATCTGGAAGTTGTTTTCTATAGGAAATCTTTGCCTTGCTCTAATACCACTTGATTAAAATCGATCCAAGGGTTTGCAAATTTCGATCCCCTAGTGGCTCCACTTCGGAAACCTATGGGTTACGGGCCCACGATCCTGGCTCTCTCGGCCCAAGATCTATGTTTGATAAGAAAACTCCACATGCTAGTATCTATGTAAGGCATAAGTATAATCATTAAAACATAATGAAACATTCCAGTAATGGTTCCACCCAAATTATTGCAGGTAGAAAAAATATATAGCCATAAAAGTGAGTTGAAAACCAATCAATCTAAAAACACCTAATGCCCTTAATTTTCCATATCTTGTTACAACTTAGGAGGAATCTAGTCAAAATTGTCTATGAAATACAGTTGAGAAAAAGCATTGGAAGTTTCAGAAAGCCCACAGGAAATTGCCTTGCTTGCACACATTTATCAGGTTGTGATAATCATAGTTTTAAAAACTGGAACCGGGCATCGAACCGATCGCCTATCTAGCTGTGATTCAAACCAGAACTGGATCAAACTGGTTCCAATAAACTGGGAATTGAAAAAAATACATAAAATATTTATTTTTTAATGAAAAAACTTATTTTTAAGATTACAAGCCATGATTCCAAACCATTAGAGACAAAATATGGAAAATCTTCTCATCTATATACCATGTAAGGGTGCATATATCAAAATGGCATCGAGTGTAATACATATCAATGATATCATCCACAAAATATATAACCAGTGAGGCTCTAAATGGCCTTTAGAGTCCGAAAACAATGCTAAAAATCAAGGTACTAGGCCACTAGCCTACTACAACTACTAGTACAAACTCAAACTCAAAGTACAAATCATCGATCAACATGATCACTCATCAAACTCATCACCATTACTAGAGATGGGATCATCAGAAAAACCTACATAAACATAATTTGGGTTAGACTATGAGGACACCGCACACTCCTCTCTAGCCTCAATAGCAATACTAGGCCTAGTAGAACTAGAAGCATGAGTTGGCCGAGCTACACTACTATTCCCCTTACCAATACCATGTGCCATGCTTAGTCTTGGTGTTGTGCTTCCTCCAGCTACATGTTCAACTACCAAATCTGCATTGGGATCAACACCCCAACTCCATGGCATCAATATCAAAATCAACATCAACACAATGGGATTTGTATCAAGTCTTTTGTTTAGCAACTGGTTGCGCCTTAGTCGAAGATTATACTGCACGAAGACAAGATCATTCAATCGTTTTTGTTCCGAACAATTTCTCTTCTTCGTGTGAATCTGTTAAAAAACAGACCAATTGCGTTCACACCCAGAAGCACTGCAAGTTTCGCTAAGAACTCTAACTACAAACTTTTGCAATTGAGGGCATTGGCTTCCAAACAACTCCCAGCAATGTGCTACAAAGGCAAAGACTAGAGTTCATTTTTCAACTATTTAGATCGTAAGTTTGAACTTTGAACAATTTACAAAATACAAATTACAGCGTCAATTTTAAACAATTGAACTTCACAAAAAAAACAAATAAATTGGAATTGCTTACCTAGTTGATCCACTTCTCTTGCAATCTTTGCCATATTTTTACCAAATGTGCTTGTGTCCCTAGAGAAAGAAGTGAGTTGTTAATGTATTTCCAATTGTTGCGACTCATCAGGTACCATGTGCTCCAAGCACTCATACAACCCATCTCTGACCTCCTAGCTTAGCTTTATAATGATACTTTGAGTACAAGAAATACCCAACTGCATGTATAGGACGATGGATTTGATTGTTCCATCTCTTATCAATGATCTCCCAAATAGGCCCATATTTACCTACTCTATCTTTGTAGGTTTCCCGTATCTGCACCTTTGCCGGATCCATAGCCTCGTAGATGTAGCCCATGGCCAATTTTTCCCCATCAACCAACCGTAACACCTTAAAGAGGGGCTCACCAATTTTCACCACCTTTGCTGCTTTTTTCCAAAAAGTGTCGTCAAAAACTTTCTTTTTGGTGTCTTTTCCATTTTCTCTGCCAGCCCACCTAGATGAATTCCATTCATCATTGGAAAACATTTTCTGCAAGTTTTGTTGTTGGGAACTGAGAGATTGCAATGTGAAGAAGTGAGTTGCAAATCTTGTGATGGCAGGCCTAACAAGTTCCTTGCCCCCAGTGTTTTTCCTCATTAGGCTCAACACCCATGAGTGGTTGTAGATGTATTTTGTGATACTCTTGCCATGCTCTACAATGTTCTTCACCCACTCCACTTTTCCTATGTCCTCAAGCAAGAGGTCTATGCAATTTGTAGCGCATGCGGTCCAAAATATGGTCTTGTATTTGACCTCTAACATATTTCCAACAAAAACATAGGTTAAGGCATTATCAGTGATGACCTGCACAATATTATGTACCCCCACTAATGTAACAATGTCATCCAAAAGCTCAAATAATAGGTTGGCATATTTCACCTTATCAAATGCATCAACCGATCTCAAAACCATGGTTCCTTGAGGGCAAGAGATGAGGAAATTTATGATAGTGTGGTTTTTTCCATCAGCCCATCAATCTAACATGATGGAACAACCTGTTTTGGTCCATGACTATTATATTCATTCAAATATTCTCCAATGGATGAAATCTTTTTTTGCAAAAGTGTTCCCCTCA
>APFE031209791.1:8206-28635 GCA_000404065.3 Pinus taeda
AGCAATATCATTAAAAATATTAGCCTTAAAGACTTTAGCCATGAAATCTTTGCCAAACTGATCTAAATACTTTAAATATTTCAATTCCATTATACTAAGATCAGTTAAAAGCTTTTTCTTTTCATCTACTGGTTCTGGTACAAACTGTGTTTTTAACAAAGTTTCAAATGTAGACAAACCAGCATTCATGACTACTAATATTTCGTCTTCGGATCCTCCCATCCACCAATCAAAAACAATACCTGCCATTCTTTTCTCAGCTAGAATCATCATAGACATATTATTCATTTTGGTAGTGACTTGCATTTGATATAAAGATCCTATCCATATCCTAATAGATTCACCAGGATTGGATGAATTATCAAGATCTAAAACATAGCCACTTGCATTTGCTGAAAACAAGTCTTCTTCGACTCTAGTATATTTTACCGCTTCTTTCAGAATATGAGCTTTATTCTGATTTTTTATAGATGGCAGAATAAATGATGGGAATTTAATTGCAGCCTGTTCTAATGTCATGACTTCCTTTTTTGACTCTAAAGGTTTATCTATTTTGTATGACGGTTTGGAACTACTGGTTAATCTTCCAGTATCCATGGAAGTTCCTTCTTCTGCACTTGACTTAGCTGCTTCTTCTGTAGCCTCTTCTGAATATTCCTCCAAATCCCAATAATTTGGACCTGACATATCTACATGTAACTGTGGTATTTTCTTGGCCTTTTTCTTCTGCTTTATCCTCCTTCTTTCTTCTTTTGCTTGTTTTTTTGCTTGTTGTTCTTCATACAGTAGCTTAAGATTTTGATTTATTAAGTCAGCCTGTTCTCCTAAATCATTTAGAACTTCTTCAGCATGAGAGCACCAAGTATTCAAATAATTTCGTACTTGATAGACTTGGTCTAAATCTCCAGTTTCTTGAGAATTATGTTCTAACAGAGGAGTACAATCTGCTCTTGTGGGTGGCTGTCTGGTTCGGGATGAAGAAACACAGAACTTGGTTTTGGGTGGCCATTTTCCTCCCCTAACAAATCTTCTATTGGAAAATTGATATTCTTCTACAGGTGGATAATTATGTACATGTGTTCTAAACATTTTATTTACAGCAAAAAGAGGGTTTCTCTTCAGGAATATACAACTGAGTACTGGACCGGGGTGTATTGGTAGAAGTAGAAGGTTGTTCTTCTGGTATAGTAAGTTGTTTGTAAAAGGATCTTCTACTTTGGACTGAATCATCAACTGGTATTACATGTTTCTCTGGCATCACTATGGGCTTATGGATTCTGGGATCATGAGGATTCGGGATAATCTTTACACTCCCATCTCTAAGTGCCATTCTTTTGATTTTGCTATTTGCATTATCTGAAGCCAAAGACTTATACTGAACATACCAGTTATTGGGTAAGGATTCTTTTTCGTAATGTACATCTTCAATTTGTTCATTTCCTATCCCTACTGTGATACAGTCTTTAAACACCGGCTGTTTCAGTTTAGGATGAACTGTATTGGTAAGCTGGAAGGACGTCTGAACAATAACAGATAGGAATTCACTATCATCAACCATAGAGAAACCTTGTACTCCTATCAAGGCTTTCCAACAGTCTTTAATATGGGCATCTGTTAGACTGATGGCATAATCAGGGAAAATAGTTCCATGCTGACAACCAGAAGATAAGTTTCCCAGTATGGTTCCTATCCTTGCATGATCATACTCATTATGCCTTGTATCAAATAATTATGTTATACAAGGAGTATTTATCCCATGTCTGAACAAAGGAGCTAAACCAATTCTAATGGCTCCAAAATGTAAGTAATGAAATATTCCTTCCTTAGAATATTTTCTAAACTTCCTTATCTCATCTTCAGAAAATATATTCAAACCAATTATCTGTACAACTGGACCTTTAATCTTGACTTTGATCTCTACTTCTTTAAAATAATACTTCTTTGAGAGTTTGAACAAGAGTGGAACAGGATATATTTCTTTAGTGTTTAGCACAGGAGGGTTCCAACTTTCAGAGTCTTCTACTTGTTCATGCTCATCAGATTCAACATTTCTACTATCTACTTCTGATATTGATTGTTTATCAATAGTAGAAAAGGATATCAACAAACTACCCATATTGCATATACAAACTATTCCAGAAATCAACTAAATAAGCTTTCAATACCATTGAATATTGCCAATGTTTTATCCTAGTGCTTCTTCTTGTTATGAAATAGAGGAGAGTCTGCCTCTACCTTTTCCCTTTTAACTTGACAAGTGTGCTTAGGGAAGTCAACGTAGCAGCTACCTCATTCTCGGTGGGTTCACTGGACAACCTTGGTCATTCCTCCCCTTCCTTGGTATGTTCCTTAGGCTTGTTTCTTCCTTCTTTTCTTCCTCCTCACCTTTCTCTTCTTCTTCTTCTTCTTTTGTTTCTTCTTCCTTTGTTTTCTCTATTTTTGCCTCCTCTTCCTCCTTTGGTTCTTCTTCTTCCTCTTCTTGTGCCTCCTCTTCACCACTAGAGCTATTGTCCCTATCATATTCAAGGGCTTGTATTTAAATCACAACCTCTCTATCCATGTCTCTTAATGTGGACCATTAAATAGGGACTCATAGCTAGCTCAAGGCATCCTCTAGTATTAGCTTAATAAGTCCATGTTGTGCCAATTGTTGATGTTTTCACTCTTTGACCTTTAGGCTCATGTATATTATTTATTGCAACAAGAAGTAGGGCACATTGAATCTTCTGTCAATGGGTATATCCTCTCCAAATATTAACTAATGGAGGAGTCTAAATTAGTAACCATAGATTATATTTAGCCTCTCTTCACAAGAGATATATTTAAGAATATGATAGCTCACCTCATTCGAAGGATAGGTAAGGATTTCCCTTCTTATCCCATTTTTGTCCTCAATTGTCTCTTCATCCCTTAGGAAGAATTTTTTCTTTGCAAAAGTGGTTGTAGCCTTATCCTCCTTTCTCCATTGCATCCCTTGAGGAAGTGTAGTGATTCTACTAATTACCTCAAGATTAATAGTAATTGATAATCCCCTTACCACAGTAGTAGCAATGGTTCTAGCCTGAGGGTTAAGTGCCATGGAAAATTATTGAGCTATATCATCATCATACCCTCTGAGTAGCTCAAATAATCTGAACCAGTTATGCCTTCTAAATATTTATACCACAAGGGGATGGAGGTGTTTCATAGATGTCTCTATGGGTTCCCTTCTGTCAAATCCTCATGTCATTTCTCTTCTTTGGTTAGCTAAATCTAGGGAGCTTAGTAGTCTATCCTTAGTTTTTATAGGGTAACTAAGATTTTATAATATTGCTGGATGACTGCAATTTCATTCTATCCCCACACAACTTTTAAATTTCACACAATTCTATATAAAACCCTAGTCCCACTGTAATCACTTTGAAAACTCAGTTTTTTTTCTAGCTATCCATTCATAACGCTTTAGATATGGGCCACCTACCTTTCAATGTAATTCTTTGGATGAGGAGAATGGATGAACAGTTGTACCCTAGGCACCCCCTTGCATAATTCTCTGTGAATTTCCAATGCTTCCTATAGCTCCCTTTGTTTCCTATAGTTTAATTAGTTATGTTTCATGTAGGGTTGCTGAAACAGGTTTACCTCCTCAATGGATCTCCAAAGTGGTCCCAACCTTCTCTAATCTCGAAATGAAGAAATGGTGCATGAGAGATTGGAATGTTTTCTATTTATGGTTGACTCCTTGTAGCGCTGCATTGGCTGGTAGTGTACGAGATTTCCTCTTTGGGACCATTGGCCCATCGTTGGTTATCGTGTAGCCTCCCCTGGAAACCATCACCCACTCTCACATAAATTAACTCGGCCACATTTTCAACTCATTCTTCTTGATGTGACATTGCAATGTGGCATGATGACTAGGAGTTCACTTTTAGTTTGCGAGCTGACGGTGGTCAGGTTAACTGACCACCTCCAGCTTATAAAATTAAACTTTTTCATATTCCTACACTTTTATCATATCATACTTAGGGAAGAATTCAAATGAGGTTCCATACTTGTTCCTTCCTTCACTTGGTTGATGCATGTTGGAGGGTGACTTTGTTGCGCTTCTTTTGGTTTAGTTAAGCGCTTTTCCTTGGTCACTTTTCTATATATTTTTTCCCATTGATGTGGTTGTATTCTTTGTTGTTGTGTGCAGGTGCTTGCTCTCTATTGTTGTTGCTACTAAGCTATGGATAGGAGTCATAATGTCTGCAGTGGTATTAGAGCTCTTTACTTCCATGGATGGCGAAGGAGAATGCATGGAGAAATTTTTGTTGTGATAACAGAGGCTCCTATAGGGTTTCCTACAGTTAATACAGAAAATCCTGTAGCTGCCTTTTTTTTATCATTTTTTTTATTTTTTCACTTGGAGGACGAATGGGTGGTAATGTAGGAGTGGGAGGATGGAAATGGAAGAGATGGAGTGGTAGGTGAGTGAGGCCAATGATGGCATGACCCTTGGACTCCATTTTTTGTGTAGTTTTTCATTTTCCTCAGTGGTTTTTGATGGACACAGAGGCTAGTATGGTCATGAGCTGGTGTTGGGTGAGAGGTGATGAGGTGTATGGTCCCCTATTTCAACCTAGAATAGGCCTACATCATCATTTTCCAATCAATACTTCATTCATATATTTTTTTAGGAAATCCTGTAGTAACTATAGGAAACCCTGTTGAAGTTAGAAAACTACAAAAATTATGTTTGATGCCTAGAAGTGAGGATGGATGATGGAGACATATTTGGCATGTGAGATATGAAGTGAATGGAGGAAGAATGGGCTAATGCTAGCTTGCTTTCCCTTGAACTCTAAGTCCTTTGTTTCCTTTAAAAAAATGCAAAAATTACAAAATTTTATTAGTGGGAAGGTTTGAGGTCCATGCCATGGAATTTTTTTTCTTTTTTCTTTTTTCTTTTTTGGTTTTTTTTGAAAGACACACACAGGTCGCCTCAAAGGAGGTTTTCAACTTGTTTTCCTACCCTAGGCACCTCAAGGAGGTTTTCACCTAGGAATATTTTTATTTTCCATTTTTCCACTCTTGGGCTACCTCAAAGAGGTTTTCAACCTAAGATCTGGCCTTAAATTCCTCATAGAGGTTTTCATCTAAGCCCCTTATTGTTTTTTTTTCATTTTTTTCAAAAATAAAAATAGAGTTCAAGAATTTGGTGAGATGGAAGTTGAGACACTTCCAAACGCATTCACTTACTTACTGATGGTATTGATGAACTCTTCCCTTAATAGATGTCTTTTATAGGCTTTCAATCTGTATCCATCCACAATCAAGGGGATACCTTCTTCATTAATGGTCCTTATTTACATAGCCCCATTGTCATGGCACTTTTCTATCAGATATGGGCCCAACCACTTAATCATAAATTTTACTTTGAAGTCCTTAAACCTGGAATCATATAGCAGAGCCTAATCACCTTCTTGAAAAACTTTGTCTTTGATGTTTTTTTCATGCCAAACCTTTCTTCATACTTGTATAACTTATGTGTGTAGGAGGGCCTGCATCCTGGATTCATCTAAACCATTCAGTTGGAGCAACCTCTCTTGTTGTGCCTTTGTAACATCAAAATCCAATTGTGCTTCCACTCTCAAACTTCAAAGTGTTGTACTCAAACTCAATGGAGAGTAGTGCCTTCTTCCGATAAACCAAGTCATAACAGGTGAAGCCAGTGGTTCTCTTCCAAGTTGTATTATAGGCCCAAGTGACCTCCACTAGTATATAAATTTAATATTTTCAGTTGCTTCTCACAAACGTGGTAAGAGTGCCTTCTAATGCTCTTTTAGTAACCTCTACTTGTCCATCGGCCTAAGGATGATAAGCAGTTGACTTCCTGTGTTTGATATTATGTTTTCTCAACAAATTTTCAATTAGGTGTGAGTTGAATTGAGATCCCTAATCAATGACTAGCTCTATAGGGTACCCAAACTTGTAAAATACATTCTCCCTTAAGAAATTGGCCACTTTCTTTTCTGTTGCTACCTTGATAGCCTTGGTTTCAACCATTTTTTCAAATAATCAGTGGATACAATTATGTACTTTTATTTCACTAATGGTGGATCAATGGGCCCAATGAAATCCATGCCCCACTTTTCAAATGGCTCAAGAGTCACTTGAGGTTGTAAAGGAATTTCATCCATGGGAGTAGGTTTCCCTATTCTTTAGCACTGGTCACATCGACTATTGTATCTTCTTACATCTTGGTGGAGAGTGGGCCAGTAGTAGCTAGCTTGTAGCACCTTGAAGGTTTTCCTCTTGGTTGCAAAGTGAACTCAAAGGATAGAAGGAGGTCAAAGACTTCCTCCTCCGTGACACATCTCCTCAAAATCTGATTTGGGCCTCACTTGAAGATATTTCCCCTGATCCAAGTGAATGGGGCGTTATTTCTTATAATTCTATTTTTTTCCTTAGAGGATAGATTTGGAGGGAACTGTGTAGCCACTAGATAGTTGGCTATGTTAGTAAACCATGGAGAGAGAATTGAAATAGAAAATTAATTCTCAACTCGCAGTTAATCATCAACCATTCCTTCCTCACATGCATGGAAAGAAAGTATATACAAAAAATATGAAACTGCAGTTTCTCTGCCAGGCTTACCAATGATAGCTAGAGAAAACTACTGTAATAAAAGAAACCATCTAATAATTTTGGAATTCATGTCAGGCTTGTTCATCAAATATTTAATATTATCATAGTCAATATCTATAAAGGTCTGGTAACTGGTGATGTAGTTTCTAAATTTATTCAAGTAATGGACAACAACTAGGAGCACTTTTTTAGTCATAGTATAGTTCAATTCAGCCTTAGACGGATTTCTGCTAATAAAATAAATGGCATAAGGAAACATGTCATCTATCTGGCCTTGATCTTCTCATATAGCTTTGTCAGAGGCATCAGCATGGATGTGGAAAGGAAGAGCCCAATTTGGGCCTCAGAGTATGCATGCAGTAGTTAACTTGTCCTTTAAGGTTTCTAGGGCCTCTTGGCAGCTTTCTGACCAGAAACATTCAGATTCCTTGGCCAATAGTCAAAATAAAGGTGAGACTACTTTGTTGAAGTCCTTTATGAATCTTCTATCGTATCTAGGTAATTCCAAGAAACTTCTAACATCCCTTTACTTCTGAGGAGCAGGAACCCTCTTTAAGATAGCAATTTTATTTGGGTCACACTTCTTAATAGTAAGGGATTTAATGCACTTATTTAATACTTTCCCCAAGTTAGAGAGAGCCTCTAGGAAATCACACCCATAAGGAGAGAAACCATCCGTATATATTTCTACAGAGTCATGGACTAGCTCTACAAATATGCTCAAAACAACTCTCTAAAAAATGGCAAGGGAATTACATGATCCAAAAGGAAGAACCATATAAGAAAAGATACCCCAAGGACAAGTGATGGTGGTTTTATCTTGGTCCTCTAGGATCATCTAGATCTAATTGTAACCACTAAATCCTTTTAGGAAAGAGAAGAACTTCTTCCCTGCAAGACCATCCAAGACTTGATCAATGAAAGGAAGAGGGAAATGGTCTTTTTTAGTGGCTTTATTTAACTCTCTGTAGCCCACACAAATCCTCCATTTTCCATTATTCTTTAGAACCAAAACTAGAGGAGACACCCACTCACCATCTGAGATGGGGTAAATGAACCTTGCATCCAACAACTTCAACAGTTCTTCTTTAACTATGTCTTTGAGGGTTGGGTTCATTCTCCTCTGAGGTTGGCACACTAGCTTGATGTAAATGTGACGCATACATACTAAAGGGTTCACTCCCTTCATTTCCTTATAACTCCAAGCAAAGGCATCTAGATTCTCTCTTAGCATGTCACATAACTCCTTTTCCTCATGCACAGATAGGGAGGGGTTGATTTTCAATGTTTTAGCTGGACCAAATTCTATCATCTTGACATGAGTAGGACTTGAGTCAACTAGGCACAAATCAATTCCAAGGGTTATCTTCAACTTTATTTACTAACTCATCAAGGGACATGGTGTTAGCGGGTTGATTCTAGAGGATTTTATCAATCAAGTCATCTTCACCAGGTTTCCCCCCTCCTATAGTAGCATCTAGGGTACATATTGGGTAAGATGTGGCATGTTATACTTCATCTTCCTCCTCCTCTTCCAACCATAAGGGTAAGAAATGCTCTTGATATGGTTGAGAAGGAGGGTACAAGACCAATTGTTTGGACAACTACCCATTTTTAATGGTCATATTCCTATCCTTGCAACTTATGTAAGCATCCTTGCATCGAAGAAGTCAGCAGGGTATTCCTAGGAATCAATGGATACCATTACATCCTCAACAACTCCCTGAGGAGCTACTATGGATATGTCTACAAGTTGCAATACTGTTATCATCTTCCTTCATGATCCTTGGAGATTTTGTTTAAGCATAGTCTCCTTAGTCATCACATTAATGGTATCCCCAGGATCAATCAAGGTATGGAGGAAAATGATACCATCAATGTGCACATCTACCATAGGACTTCTAGGGTCTAGACAATTCAGGAAAATCACTCTCCCCAGCATTAAGTCAGGCACTTGTCCAATGGCATTAATGGTAGGGGTGTCTTTCTTTCTCCTCCCATGATGTTTGAAGAATTTCTTCTTGATTAACTTGTTTTAGTTGGGGACATCCTTGATAGCTTGGAGGAGTGGGATTTTAACACAAAAGTTTTTCAATTCACCTAGAAGTTCAGTCTCTTCTCGGGTGTGCTGACTAGGATTGATTAGCCTCTCAAGAAAATGAGGTGGATTGGCTTGGGGAACACCCTCTTCCTTTTCCTCTTCAATCTCCTCAAGTGGAGATGGAAGTTTGTTATCTATAAGCACTCTTCTAGAACTAAGGTTGATTTATTGAATTTCCACATTATAGGCAGGGTAGGATGTCTCTCCACTATAGACCTATTGTGCCTAGTTTTTTTCAAGTTCGGATTTTCTTGAGGAGGCATGTGAGGTTTCTTATGTGGAGTGGGGTGAAGGAGTTGTGGTTGAGATGGAGGTGGAGTCAGTAAGGCTAGAGATTTCTTATATGGGGGCCTCCACCCCTATGATGGTGTATTCCACTGAGGTTCTGGGGGAGCATATGGCAAGAATTATTGATTGGAAAGCTAGGAATGGTATTGAGGTGCATAAGGCTAGGGAGAAGGTGTGGAACATGAAGGATGAGCAGGAGGACACCAAGGGGGAATGGATGCATTCTAGTTAGGGTTGTAATATGAATAGGATTCCCCTTACATGCCCTACTAGTATGGTCAAGGTCCTTGAGGCCTCCTTTAGTTGATATAGTAGAGTTGTTCAGCCACACCTTCAGTTCCTTAATACATGGATTTCAACCCAGGCAGAGAGGGGCACTTTTCTGTGGAGTGGTTTTCCTCACAAACCCGGAATATCTCAATAAGGTTCAATGGACATTCATTTCTAGGGTGCCTCCTGGTGCTTCTAGGGCAAAAGACAACTAAGGCTCTTTCTACTCCTCTTGCTCCATCTTGACCTGCATGGTGTCCAATTGTAGAGAAAGGGTATGCAACATTTCACTCTTAAAGTCTTCCAACATGTTCCCAATTTCACTTTTGATGGATGTGTTGGAGGAGAATGAACTGGCCAAAGCTTGACTATCGCTACCCTTGGTTTTGGCTGCCCTAGAATGATTTTTGAAAACTATCTTGATATCATCATAAGATAAATAGTAGATGTCCCCTCCCCATATCATGTTTAGGGTTTCTAGGAGATCTTCCATGATCCCTCTAAGAAGGACTAACTTGAGTGGTTCAATATCAAGGGTGCATTCGACCATTTTTAGTTGAGTTGAAACCTTTCATCATTATTGTTATAGATCCATTTGGGCACATGAAATCCCAACATTCATATCAATGTTTTAGGGCTCATCAAACCCTAATTTCAGTTGATTCATCCCCTAAACAAGTCACGCCTTTGAATGCCTACTTCCCAGATAGTTTCATGACTTGAAGACATCCAGAAGTAGCCTCTAGAGGGACCAACGTAGGTAAGCCCTTATGAAGGTGTGTTGCAAAGAAGTTAAGTCCACTACCAAGTTTCTCTGTAGAGCTAGGCTTCCTTTCACCTGTGATTGGCAAGAATTAGCAAAATTCACATAGGGTTTAGGGAATATTCTTATCTTTTGGAGTCATCTAGAATTTTCCCTCACTTATCAACTTGTATGAGCTTGAAAATGAATGAGGAATGAGTTAAGGTGCATCCTACCCTCTCATCCCTTCCTCCACGGAACTAATTACAAGTATGCAAGGCCACTCAATGCCACCATTAATGACAAAATCTCCTTCATCTTCCTATAAAGTGACCACTCATCTAAGTGATCAGGGGGCTAGACTATGTTGAATTGTAAGGAGATAATGCTACTATGGGATTTGGTTTTGAAACAAGTATTGTGATGCTACAAGTTTGTCATGCTTTTGATGTGACATGGATGGGATCCAAGCTCGAGGAATGAATTTGAATCAAACACCAATGGTTCTAATTCCTTCTTCTATCTAATAAAGTGTTTGAACCTTTTTGCCATATGTTTGTATTGTTTCATAGTGCTTATGTGTGTGAATTGTATCTGATTCCTTTCACTTATATTTAATAGATCATATGCTTTGATTGGGTTTTTGTCTTTTTTTGTTTTTATAGGGTACTTCTCAAGTGGATTAAGTACGGGAAGGAGTGATGGAATTGATACAAGGGGGACGAGGCGAAATCGGAACTACATGTAGGCCTTCTATATTCTCATCTTATCTATTGCTTATAGGAAAATTCTAAAACAATTTAAATTGTTGTTCTAGATACAACTACTTATCTAGGGAATTAGTATTTATCCATAGATATTAAATTCTCCAAAACATTAATCTTCCAAAGATTCATCATGTCCCAAGTTCATTCTACATATTTCCTCTATGGTGTCTTTGGACCTATCATAATCAATGTACTTGTTGTTGAAGGTTTGTTGCATTTTGGCCAAGGTAGTGATGTTATCCCCAGGCATACCCATGAACCAACACAAGACTTCATCCTTAAGGGTGGATTGGAAGAACTTAAACTTTTGGTCATCAAAGGTATAATCATAAGTTTTTCCGATGACAACAAACTCAAACAAAAAGGTATTAGGGTCCTTTGAGGTTAAGCCATGGAAGTGAGAAAAGGCATAGGGGATTATGTTTTTCATCCTAGCATCTCCATTATTTTCTCTAATGGGAAAAGCATCCTCAATTCTATTTTCAGCTCCATTTTTGTCTTCAATCCAATTTCTATTTTCAGCCATGGAGTTGGTGGAATGGTTTCTTCTTCTTCTTCCAAAATAGGATCTTCAAAGACATTTGGTTGTTCACCTAATGGGTCGTCTAGCTCATAGCCACCAAAGACAAGGGAAGGTTGGCTATTTGATGGTGTGGAGTTATTGGGAAAAGAAAATCCTAAGTTGTCTCTACTCCTATGAGGCATGAAAGAAATTTGTTTTTTTCTTTTAGGGTTTTTCCATACCCACTTACAAAATGTAAAGAAAGCATAAGTTGCAACTATTTGTTAAATGGAACTACTTCCAAAATGGAAATAAAGCATAAATTGTAACTATTTATTGAATGAAAAACATAAGGAAATCATGAATTGCATCTATTTACTGATGTCAAATTGAAAGGAAAGAACAAATTAAATATTCCTAGACACATCCCTGTAAACGATGCCAAAATGTGATGAGCCCTAGTATTGCAACAAGGATGTTGCAACTCCTAGGGTGACCAACTTTACTTTATCAACCCGGGGTTTGTACAAACTTGGAGGTGACAGTGTTATATGCATGGTAGATGCAACAATATACTCTTGTCACTTCTCAACGTGGGCGATATACCACTAGGATTTTTCAAACCAATCTTGTATTGACTAGAAGGAGGCTGACTATTGACAGTGAATGTAAATCTATCTTTAATGAAGAAAGTAAATACTTGCCTATTTTAAGGAAATCAAAGTGTTGAATATAAAGTTTTATGAAATGACATGAAATTACCTAGCTAAGAATTAACACACATTACTTGCCGAAGAGACCTAATTTAACCTTGCATTTTATCATATAGCTATCTAGTCCAAGTAGGCATGGAAATTATCCTAACACTCTTATGACTGATGTATCCATGCACTATCTAAATATTGTAGAAAAGAGTCTTTCAGTTTTCAATTTAGAAATGTAAATTATAAGTTAAACAAGTTGATCTTTTGCAGGGAGGAAGGTATGGGAAAGCTGGTCCAAAATGGCATTGAGGGGTATGGAGGTCAAGTTGAAGGCCTATCCTAGTCTCTGATCGTCACTTCTACCCAAAACAGTCTAAATAGGTTGCTACAGGGTTTCTTGTTGTAGTTACAGGATTTCCTGTAGTTACTACTGGATGTCCTCATTTACTACAGGAAACTTAGCTTAAAGTTGTAGGAAGGTAGGGAAGGTGAAAGGAAGTGTTAAAAATATGTATGATGATATAATAAGGTATCAGGAAGGTTCACACTACCTAAGGATCAACCCAACTCTTCAAGATGGATAGATTTTCTTAAGGTGGTTACCCATAGTGGCTAGGTGGAGAAGAATTAGATGAGGTTGGTGGAATGAGTTCCTCCCTTCAAATCATCAACTCCTCCAACAACACATATTCGTTTCTTCATTCATGCACGACTTTATGTAAATATGGAAAAGATGAGTTGAATTTAAGAAACTGATTTATTAATGACTAATGGCTTAAATCTATGGAATGGAACACTTTCTAATCTACAACAAAGTCAAGAAACCAAACTGTCAATTGCAGGTGCTTCTAAGAAATCATAAACAATGATCTACTCAACAAGAAATTCTAAGCTATGCAATGACCAAAAGATAAATATGTTTTTAGGGTTGTGAGAGTGTGGCCCTCAAACCATGACCCCATGAGGGAGATGAGGAATAGGTCATTGTCACAATATTTTCTGAAGTATTTTATTTCACTACTCTAACACCGATCTACTTCTCCAACTAATGTAAGCAAAACTAACCAATCATTCAAAGACTTTTAAATTAAACAAAGCAGAGATAACTTCAGAAGATAATATATGATTCTAATATAAGAATACATGTACAAAAAGAGGAACCTCTACTGCTAGGGTTGGGCCCTAACCCAAGAGCTTCAGCCCTCTGAGTCATCTCACTGCTAGGTCAAAGAAACCATTTTCATTATCATCAAAATATCAAAAATAACATGAGAATAAGAGTCACAATATCTTAGCTCGAAATTGCCTCTTGGCTACAATAAAAATTCAAATCCTAGTGTGGCCCTACGCCTTATTATTTATACAACTGAAGCTACCAACATCTTCCTAAAAATTATGGACACTTGGCTCCCAAACTCGAGATTACTTATCTTCGACTATCACTACCTTGGCTGCCAATGAACTTGGTTGGCTTAGCTGCTTGTAACTCTGAGGTGATGAGATATGGTGGAGGAATCTTCAAGTGATTGAGGAGTTAAGGAGGGATACCAAATCTCCTAAAACTGTTCTTTCTTTCTTTACTTCCAGTTCATGCACTTAAATTAGCCAAAAACTGCTCCAAATCCTACAATTAATGCACATTAGGCCACATGACATAACATCTCACCTTTACCCTTCTCACTAAGAAAAATATAATAAAATATGTAAAGAAATATCTAAAAAGTTGATTTTAATAAGTCAAAGACTGGAATTAAGGCCCATATAATTTACCTATTGATGAGCCCCATCATTCTTTTCATCCCCTTTCTCCAAGGGATACACTACCTTAGTTGTTGGTTCTTATGGAGTAGCGACCACTTTTATTTCCGTTCTCTATTTCAGCTACTGGTTCTTGTGTAACGCAATGTAATAAACAAGTTATTATCTAAAGAAGAGTACTTTTACCCATCCCACTCTACCTCAACTATTATTTCTTGTGGAAGAAAATATTCAGTAGGTTTGTTATGAAACCAACTCACAAAAAGATAGAAAAGATAGATCAACGACTTCAAAATCATCCTCTTCGAGGGGGAAACCTTATTTACATTACATGAATAAACAATTCTCGGATGATACAAATGAAAAGACCTCATTTCTATATATAAGAGTCTAAGGGGTCCCAATACAATCAGAGCTTACATAACAAAAATATTGCAGGGGCACAACAATAACAATAGTGGGCTTCTATGGGGCACAATAATAACAATAAGGGGACTACATGGGCACAAAAATATAATATGGGGGTTGCGCTAATAACAATAAGGGGTTAAACTAATAGTATAGGGACCTAACATGCCCCTCTCCTTCAAAACGTCTTGTCCTCAATGCTTGAGTAGTTTTGGATGCTTCTGTATAAATTCTCATCCTTCCATGTGGAACCTTCAACAGGTAAGTTATTCCACTTGATGAGATACTCTAAAATTGATTAATTTTGTAGCTCTCAGGTTCTTGTTTCCATGACTACTTCAGATTCCAATATGATTTTTCCTTCCTCGTCAAATTCTGATAATATTTTTTGAACTATGAGCTTATCACCTATAACGTTCTTTAAGCATGAAACATGGAAAACTAGGGGCACTCTATAAGATGCAGGAAGCTCCAATTTGTATGCCAGAGTACCAATCTTTTGCAACAACTTGTAAGGACCATAATACTTTGGTGAGAATTTATTATCCTTCTTAGCTTGCTTGAGGGACATTTGTTTGCATGGTTGTATTCGTAAAAATACCCAGTTGCCTATATCAAAACTCCTTTCGCTGCGATATTGATTTTCCTGTTGTTTCATTTGATTCTATGTGAAAGTGAGGTTATCCTTTTCCTTCTTGATATGTCCTTCTATCTTGAGAGTTTGAGGAGTGGAAATTCTTGCCAATGCATTACAAGATATGGTTGGATTCATTTCTTCTTTCTCTAGGGTTGGTTCCTAGTGTATATCCTCTTCTTTTCACGTTTCTTGATCCTTTTCTTCCTCCTCTTCACAACCAATGTAAACTAATTTCCTCTCAGCACAGTTATGAACTTTAGTGTATTTTCTATCACAACTATAAGAAAGGTCATTTTCTTCTTTTTCTTCCAATTGTTATAGTGTCAACCTTGTAGGTTTTGGAAGGCTAGGAGTAACAACACTTCCATCTTTATAATTGTGAGTGGTAGGATTCCTTGTTTCCATAATTCCTCTTTCAATTTTTCTTACCAACCGGAATGCCTTCTCTAATAAATTAGGTTCCTAAAGATGAACCTCATGTTGATTGTTATCCTTTAAAGTCCCTATGAAGACATCAATCCTATACTTCTCTGGAATACCATTTACCCTTATATTTAATTTTTTGGAGTCCTCATTGTGCTCTACCATTTAACCCTTTTGTTTGAGATTTATCAATTTCCTAAATAAGGTGTTGCTCTTTGTATCCTCATAATGTGTTATCATTTAATTCGTGAAAATTGAGCAAGTGACAAGTGGTTTATGAGAACAAAGCCCTTTATACCATAAAAATTGACTCGGTTATAAATATAAATATGCAATATGTACATTTTGTAACAGTTGCACATTATGTAGATCGAAATATTTCTCCATCTGTAGTATCCATGTTATGGGATCCTTGCCATCAAACTTCCTCATATCGATATTGGTGGGTCCTCAATCGAATGTTAGATTCTATGAGATCATGATTAACATTTTTTTTTTTCTCATCATGAGTTTCCTCTACTGCCTTTTCGTCATTAGGAGGCCTTTCTTGTAGCAACTTTGTCCCACCCTCCTTTAAACCTTCCGTGTATTTCTTCAACTCTTCCTTGCCTTTCTTCAAATATTATTTCATACAATCGATATTAGCTTCCACGCCACATATAAAAATATTTATCTTAGTTTTGATCGCATTCTTCAAATCATCCATCCAATTTTTCTTAGTTGGTGTTTCTATTTTCTTGATTCAAGTCATTATTTTTCCTTATTTTAGGAGCTCGATATTTAAACATCTATAAATATGTAAATTTAGATCTTCAAGTTCTCAAATTTTTCCTATGGTAGCCCTCTGAGTCCTATTTCTAACCCCACCAATCTTATCAATATTGGATTATTTAATAAAGAGTTATGTTAAATACCCTACGATGACCTGATTATAGAATGGTTCAGTAGAGAGAAATTGTACAACCTACCATGTGTCATTGTTTCGACCTTCGGACCTGCACAAAATACACAAAACATTACAGTCTTTCCTCTTTTTGTAACTTCTTATGAAATTTCAATCTGATGCTCATAGCGAAAGTTATGATGATTTTTCCAAGGTCACCTCCTTGGAATGTAATTCAAGAGTCTGCAAAAACCCTAAATGTCTTGGACTATATCTCCGAAAATATAGCAAAACAATGTTTGAATTTGGATCGGTGCTTCACCAAGATTTCTTCTCAAATGGATTTTCATTTCAAAGCCTGAAATGTCATAGGAAAACCATAGCTTGAGATGGAATTCTAGAGCTTGCAAAAACCCTAACTTCCTCAGATCTTATCTCTGAAAATATAGCGAGACAAGCTTTGAAATTCGGACCCGAGGTTTAGAACAATCTCAACTCAAATGTTTTTTTTTTTTAGCTTCTGAAGTGTTGTAGAAAAAACATTATATAGAAAATGCACTATGACCTATTTGGAGCAGCGAAACCCTAGAATCAAAAGCTCTGATACCAAATGTCATGAAACCAGCTCACAAAAAGATAGATCAATGACTTTAAAATTAGCCTCTTCGAGGGGGAACCTCCTTTACATTACAGAAATGAAAAATTCTTGGATGATACAAAATACAAGCCCTCCTTTCTATATATAGGAGTCTAAGGGGTCCCAATATAATCAAAGCCTACATAATAATAATATTTTAGGGGCACAACAATAACAATAGTGGGCTTCTATAGGGCACAATAATAACAATATGGGGACTACATGGTCACAACAATATAATAAGGGCGTTGCACTAATAAAAATAAGATGTTACACTAGTACTATAGGGACCTAACAAGTTTCTTGTCGAATAACGGTTTAGAATTCTTCATCTTGTTCTCCAACTTGAATTCCAACCAAGACAGTGGTTGGCCTTTCATAATCTGTCTCCTGCAACACTTTCTTACACCCATCACATAATATCACTATTGTATCATCAAGTGACATTACTTCTTCTACTTATATTATGGTTTCTAATCCATTTTGTTTTCTAAACTGAAGTTTTCCTTCAACCATGGAAAATTGTTTTCATATGTTTTCATTTTCCGCCTTAAATTTATTAATTTTCTAAACAAGGAAGTTAGTTTCAATATTACCTAGTAAAGAGACATCTTCTTGTTCCTCTGTAAGCTCTTTTGTTTCCTATTGTTCCTCATATTCCTTTGGTTCATGTGAAATAACATGGACTTTGGGTGTTGGCGTACTATGCTCTTGTTGGAAAATCAGAAAGGCAGAAATCTTTCCTTTATGTTGATAATTAATTGTGATATTCTTATGTTCATATTAAATTTCTTGTGTTCTTCTTTTATGTTATTTCATCAAGAAATTACCAAAAATCATAACATGAAGATCAAATACACCATATCTAGTCGGACATCAAGTGAAAAATTTCTATTTAGAGGAAAACCCAGTCAACAACTCTTCCTTCAATAGTTGCATGAGATGATCCAAGACTCTTTGACCTACACACAAACTTTCTCCAATCACCAAGTCAACCCTTCCCTTCTTTTGCTAATGATAACCTCCCAGCAACAACTTTGACCTAGAACATCAACCTAGTAGCAGCAACAAAAATTTCTATCTAGTAGCAGTAGTAGAAACTTTGACTTCTTCAGTAGTAGAAATTTGACCTCTTCAAGAGAAAATATTTGACCCTGGAAGTAGCCCAGTAACTTCATATGAATGAAAGAGAGACAATCCAGAAATTTTGATTTCCTTCTCCAGGAAATCTCCTTCTATATCTTCTACAACTTTTCATTCTTTTGCTTCCTTCTCTTGTATATTGAACTTGTGACTTGATATTCCAAATGAATCGAACTGCACTAGATTTATAGCCTCTTTTGGAGTTCAAATTACCCTGATGTAGGATGACATGATTAGGTGAGGGTCGACTTGGTGTGGAGGTGAAAAATGACTTATTTTACTCAATAAAAATTATTTTTACATGATTCAATAGCCTAAGGAGGGTCTCATATAATGGACAATGAATCTAATGACTCAATAAAAAACCTATAATTCCTAAATAGGGAATTTTACCTATAACTTGATGACCCAAGCATGAAACACATGCTTTAATAAGTCATAATAATAATAATAATAATAACTTCTTTTTCTTTTGATAAATACATTTCATTATCACTCAAATATAATTTATGAGGAGCAAACATAGTTACATTCTTCAACACTCCCTCTTAACTAGGGAGATATTCATAATTACACATATATTTACAAGTACATGGAATATATCAAAACACATGAATGATGAATATTTTAGGCACGCACGATGCTACAAACTATATTCCTGACCAAGGCAATCTATCTAGGTGGGACTACGATGGACTAAATCTTTCAACCACTCTAGCTGCCATTAGGCTTACCTTCTAACCATCAACCCAGGGAACTAGGTGCTTAATGCAAGGTCAAAGCTATATGACCAATGCCACTCTCCTTACTTTGGAAACTAGACATCAACACATAAATCGGCCATATGTCCTCCCAGGTAATGTGTAGTTCACACAAAGCCTCAACACTCCCGATTATTCAAATCAATAAAAAATCTCTCTCGATCAAACAAATCGGTAATATCAAGCGTGTAAAACATGCTTCCAAAACTCTTAGAGATTCATATGTACAAACAAAACCACAATCGGTAACAGCCTCTCAAATACACATAAGTAAACATAAACCTTCAGGGTCTTCAAACATCTTAATGTTGCTTCACAATTTATCACAGTATGGATTAGAGGCTTCCCAAACAAATCTTGAGATAGGTTTCCTCAATTATACACTTTCCTTTTGTACTTCACATGCAGCAACATATTCTACAATCGGGTCTCTCTTTCCTTATTTTAGTAGCACCTCAATATACATTCTCCAATTTCTTCTTCAAGGTATCCATCATGACTATAATATGCCCTCCCTCTCAACTAGGAAGATATACCTTTTCCTTCCTCTAGGCTCCCTCTTCTCTTAGGGAGTTCAACTACTTTCTATGACATTAGAGAATATTTTATGGCTTCCATCCTTGTTATCAAATTCATCTTGATCATTGTCATTCATATAACTTCCTTTATCATGCTTATCAATCAAATCAACTTTACTTACGGATATATTCAATATCTTGAAAATTATGTATTTTCATGCCTTGAATAGCAAGTGAAACCAAATACATATATAGAAGCATGAAACTAATTATATCATAATCATGGAAGAATTAGAATTTAGACATCAAATACCTAAATAGTTAAGTATATCATAATCATGGAAGCATTAGACTTTAAACATCAAATACCTAAAATTATTTAGGTTTATAATCAATAAGAGACACATACTTTTAAACTTCAACTTCTTGCTCGGGTTTGGTTATAACCCCTATATTACATTAATGGCGCATTCAAGATATCAGTCTCATTATATCTAGCGCCTCAATATTACTTTCAGAAATATGATAGACTTTACTAGGATATATTGCAAACCCTAGAATTAATTCAAACAAGTATAGTTCTACAATGCATCCAACAACTTCAGAATTCATATGTTATATGTCTACTAGGATTTAATGCAAACCCTACATTCCATCTTTGAGACACTAAGCCTTAGATGTCAACAATTAAAACCAATAAAATATGATTAGCTTCTACTAAGGTTTGTTTTAAACCCTATATTTTATCATCATAATGGAAACAATATAATAATATCCTATAATGTCAAACTTCTAATAGGGCTTAGTTATAAGCCCTAGAATTTACACACTATGAACATCAAAAATTAGGTTAACACATACATATCTAGGATTTCATAGTCATGCACAAGTATATCAATATCCATTAGGTAACCCTAAGACACGAATATCAATACATTTAAATTTAGACCTATAATGATCTTTTTATAAGAGGAGCTTCATCGTAAATCACATGAGAAAGACCTTTGCCGATGCGTTTCAAACCAACCAGTGTGGTTCATCGTCAGGACAAGTTGAAGATACAGATCCAGTTCAGCGTGTTAAATAGTCCAAGCAGAGACTCAAACGGCTAAAAAATCTAACGGCTAATTTTCCATTCAAGAACCCCAGTCAAACTTCCTCTAACTAATTTAATATTAAAATACTATTATATTCATGGAGCTAGGTTAACCAGGTGAAAAATAAAACAAAACAAAGGTTAATCTGTTAAGAATAATTCATTTATTTATTTAAAATATT
>APFE031209792.1:1888-16237 GCA_000404065.3 Pinus taeda
TTTGTTTGTTAAGAAAGATTTGTGTTTACACACATTTGCATTCTCAAACTCTTTCCTAGCTAGAAGTTCATTGAAGAGAAAAGATTGCTTAATCATCTTAAGTGCATTTTTTTAGTGATTTCAAGTTGAGTCTTCACACCACGAGTTTCATCTCCGCACCTCTTGACTTAATCAAAAACCAATAAAAATAACGCTTAAAGTAAAATCAATCCAGTGAATCTTTTTATTTCTAGGGCTCTATTACACCAACATAGCTTAGGCTAGTGTCTTGGAGTAGGGAGTAATTAACTCTCCAAGACAGTAAAACAAACAAATAGTTGTATCTTGCAGTAGGAGAGAAATCCAATTGTTTCATCTATGCTCTGGGAAAGATCCTCTTAAAGGAGAAGCACGAGATCGTGTCCGAACCAGTGTGGGAATCAATCCTTCCTCATTGGGAACGACGCCAGATATTCACGTTTTAAAAACGGTAAACCTCGGATTAACCATTGTCAAGGAACCTGGGGTCACTTGTTGGTAAACCTTGGATTATGTCAAGGAGCCTTCAAGGGGATTGAGCTTGCTACTCTGCCCTTGTGTGCGTATCGGATCTTAGACTGTTCCCCCAGGTATATTTGTTTCTGTGGGTAACCATAGTGACCATATTCTATAGGATTCTTCCTAAGGTGACGGTGGTGGGAAGATGCCACTGAACCTGGAGTAGACGTCGGCTAGACTCACTTGGATTTCCTGGGGGGTTCTCTTCACTCGAGATGGTTTAGTGGAGAAACTTGTGCCAGTCTATTCATTAAGCAGGTTGTCGGGGTAACTGTTCCAACCGCTATTTCTGTATTGAACACTGCGACGTTGGATTTCATCACCAACTAGTGTTTTTAGTACGGAAAGTTACTGTTTGTGTGTGGTTTGATCTCCTCGATTCTTTAGGCATGTGATTCAATTTGTTTGGTTCTTTAGAGGCTTTAGGTCGTTTTCATTGAGATTTTACTTTGTTTTCGTGTGAAGTAGTTAAAAGTTTTAAACGTGGCTGAATTACCGAGGAAGTCACGTAGACTTCGAGGGCCAACCTCCTGAGTTTTCACCGAGCCAACCTGAAGGGCTACGGGCCCTGGTATTTCCTAAAGACGGTAGAGTTGGGTCACCTGAAAAAGGAGAGTCTTCTTTGGTGATATATCCTGATTTTTCAGCGTTAATAGCAGATTATAGTACGTAGTCTATGTCTATTTCAGAAGTTACTGGTAGTGTTTCATCGACTAGTGATATAGGTGAAGAACCTGAAATATCTGAACCCGAATCTGAAATTGCTGCTACTCCAATGTCAAGCTTTGCCTCTCCAGCTTCTAATGGTCCTAGTTCACCTAGGGTAGAAAGAATAATTACCTAAAATATTCCTTCTGGACTAATAGCTATTGAAGAACTTGTTATTCCGGAAAAAGAAGAAGGCATCCATATTCCTGAAGATCGACCTGTTATAGAGCTCAGGGAGTGTGAATCAATCTTTCACAGTCCACCTAGGAGCAATGCTTGGTATCTTTCATTGACATATTTTTTGGAAAACCCGGGACTAAGTTTTTCACCACCTCGTATTTCTTATCACCCAACACCTAGAGGTTACTATCCTCCTTAAATATGTCGAGATAGTCATCCATGTTTTCTCAATATCCGGAAGCCTTTTTGTACGGCGGTCCTTCTGTTCCCGCTGGGTATCAGTCCATTTCTGGTACTTTTTCAGGAGAATCTCCTCAACCTATTGAACAAGGGTTATTAACTGGAAATAATGGTACTAAACCATTGAGTGTAGAAGATATTCTCATGATGTCAGGTACTATTCCCAATCCTCAACCTCAAGGTGGCCAGTCACCGTCTGGGGGGTAGCCTCAAAATCCTCAAGTATCACCTGGGGGGCAACCTCAAGGTACCTAGTTTGTGCCTGGGGGCAACCTCAAGGTACTCAGTTTGCGCCTGGGGAGCAACCTCAAGGATAGTACATACCTACGGGATAGTACGTTCCTCAAGGTCAACCTCAGACTCAATATGTACCTCAAGGTCAACCCCAATATCAATATGTACCTCAAGGTCAACCCCAATATCAGTACGTGCCTCAGGGTTATTAACCCCAAGGTCAGTACCCAACACAAGGTTACCAACCACCTTCTGGTCAATCATATGTTCAAGGATCTGGAAATGTACCATTGAATTATCAACCCTACCCTCAACCCGGTTATGGTCCTCAATATTGTCAACCTGTTATGGGTCCGTACCCCAGAATGAATTTAGTGTGGGATCCATCTCAATCCCAACAGGTCTTGCAACTGAATGTGCAGTTGTCATCTCAAACTAGACAACCCTTGGTTTTTGGTTCACCCCAGCAACCGGTCCAGTCTACTGTTCAAACTTCTGCACCTTCTGTAGTTTCTCATTCTGGGCCTAGTACACCTCATACTCCGCCTCAAACGTCTGTTGCAACTACTGCAACATCTGTTTCATCTACCCCACCTTCTTCTGGAATATTGACAGCTCCGGTTTCTACTGTCCCTATATCTACTCCTCAGACATCTTTACCTCAGTCTGGACCCACAGTCCACACTTCGGTTCAGATGCCTGTAGGACAACCAGGTTTAAGTATGGTTGTCACCAGTCAACCTCAATTTATTCAACAACCGTACCAAGGACAATACCAATTCGTTCCTGCTGTGCAGCAACCAGTCTATCAGTATCAACCGTACCCTAGGTATACATATCAACAACCTCAGTAACCCCAGTATGGTCTGGTTAATCCTGGTTTTCCACGAGGATATAATATCCCAAATGCAATTCCAATTCCTAGTTATCCTAGATATCCTCCTCCTGGGGCTGGTCTCGCGACCCAGAGTTTTAGGGACCCTAATCGTCAGTTACCATTTATCGCAACTTTGGACTTTCCTGACTTGACACGCCTTATGAACGATCCAATTAACTATCTTCCGTTTTGGCCGCCAATGCCGCATAAGTTTCCTAGTGATATTCCTAAGTTTGAAGGTAAGCCAGGAGAGGACCCATCGAACCATGTGATGACTTATCACCTCTGGTGTGTGTCTAATTCCATTTCAGATGATTCAATTCGTTTAAGACTTTTCCAGCGCACTCTAATTGGTCTCGCGGCCAAGTGGTACATTGAGTTACCACGAGCCACTTTTTATAATTTTAGTCAGTTAGCTACTTTGTTTTTAACTCATTTTCAGTTGCCAGTCAGATATGACAATGGCATGGAATTATTAACTTCGTTAAAGCACTCAACATCCACTTACATTTCAGATCACAGTCATGAATGGAGACGTCGATGGCGTTTAGTGAAAGTTTTATCCTGGATCAGATCTTAGCCGAATGGTTTGTAAAATCTTTACTGCCCAAGATCATTGAGGATGTAGCTAAGGCCGGAGTTGTTACTGAGGAGCAAGTAATTTCTCAAGCGTAGTACCTTTACTTAGTTTATACTCAGTCAGGTACATTACACGAGAAAATCCCCGATCTACCCTAACAAAATCAAATCGATGCAACTCCTTCAGGGTCTCATGCTGCTGATGGTATGATTGGTACAGTTAATACCAAAATTAAGAAGAAGTCTTCCAAGAATTCTTCTCCTATCATAACCTTGCCAGATTCCCCGACAGGAGATTCTTCCACGGAACTTTCTGCTGATATTCATGTTGTAGAGTCATCTACAGCTAAATCAAAAACCGGTGGTAAAAAGAAAGGGAAGAAGAAGAATAAAATAGATAAGAATTCGAAAGAGAAACGAGAAAAAGTGGAATCAACTGATGAAAAACGAAAACCTCATTATCCTTGTCTCATTTGTGATGAAGAACATTTTACGAGAGATTGCCCTCATCGTGCAGAGGTTGTGAAAATTGTCAAAGGTTCCCAAACTCCTGCTGTTTTGAAGGATACTTTTCCAAATCAAGACAGTAAGATGATAGGATCTTCCTCAAGTGCCAACGAGGAACCCATACTGATGATGTCCCATGTTAGTATTGCAACTCGATCGCAAGATTATGGAAGTAAAAGTCCTGTTGATGGTAAAGAAGCAGAATCTTCTCATTCTAATCCATCAACCTCAGCTCCCAGTTCCGATCCACTACAGAGCGAGAAACCTAATCCAGACTTAGTAATCAAACCACCCACCAAGGGTATACTTCGAAAGTCAGCTTTCAATCCACATGCAAGAGTGGCTCAGAACTATAACATTGTTGAAGATTTAGTTGTTTCACCTTCAACAATGTCGGCTTTGGAAGTGTTGCAATCATGTCCAGCACAGCGTAAATTACTTTTGTTGGCTATAGGAGCTGTTGACGTTCAAGACCCGAACCTTATAATCTTTGATCTAGAAAATAGTGCACCACGCTTACCTCATCAAATGGCTGTCCAGATTCCAGTGATAGTCAAAACAGACTTGTTCATAGGACTATGATTGATGAGGGAGCTTCAACGTGTATTATGTCGATACAGTGTTGGAGATCGCTTGGTTCTCCTTCACTAAATCACTACCCGAAGATTCTAAAGGCCTTTGATGGCCGTGGGTTTCATCCTTTTGGCATTCTACAGGATTTACCTATAGGGGTTGAAGGTAAAACCGTTAATCTAGATGTGGAGGTGGTTGATGCCCCTCTAGATTACAACCTTGTCTTGGGTCGTAGTTGGTCTTACGCTATGACAGCTGTCGTTTCATCGGTCTTTCGGCTTATAAAGTTCCCTCATAATGGAAAGATCACAACCTTAGACCAGCTATCTTACTTTTCATCTAACCCAGCCTCTGCTAAAAGCATTCAGCATGTTGGTAAAACGACTATCCCGTATAAGGATGTTGGACTAGGACTAGTTAAAGATTCCGGTTTACTGGGAACTTTTCCTTTTCCTCCTATCAACGCATCGTATTCTACTACAACCATTCATATGATTTCATCAAACACCATTGTTTATGATGATCCTTGGATCATACCTTCTGAATCTGAGATAGACTTGTTTGGTGATCTTATGCCTTTGAGTCCATATGAACTCGCGTATCAGGCCGTGCAGTCGTTCTCCGACACAAGATCAACCCAAATTGACTTAATGAATGTGGTCCATGAGGAATCACTTTCGACATCAAACTCAGATTTAATAACGTTTTCTGAACTCGTTCACACTAATGAGCAAATTCGTGAAATCCTATCGTCGATGAGTTACCATGGGAAGATCTTCATCATAGATCTTTGTTTTTACCTGAGGGTGATCGTTTTGAAAATGATTTTTCATCGATTTTTACGATTGAATATTTCAAGGAAGCTCAGAATCCAATGAAACATCCTGATTCCAAGTTAAACTTGGGAAATATTTCTCGAACTATTCCCCTTGACATTTCAGTTAAGCCTGGAATTGCTGAAAACGTTCATATAGGTGCCTCTTGTACGGAAGATGAAATTCAAACATATAAGGCCCTATTTCAAGAATTCCGCGACGTGTTTGCTTGGTCATAGGAGGAGATGCCAGGAATTGACCCCGCAATTGTTATTCATGAAATCAAAACCTACCCAGATGCTAAACCTATCCGGCAACGTTTGCGTCAGATTCACCCAAGAAAAGCTGCTACAATTAAAGCAGAAGTTGAAAAATTACTCAAAGCAAGTTTCATTTATCGGATCCCGTTAACGGATTGGGTATCAAATATTGTTCCTGTTAACAAAAAGCAAGGGACAACAAGAATATGTATTGATTATAGGGACATTAATCGAGCCTGTCCAAAGGATAATTACCCAACTCCTTATATCGATCAAATCATCGATGATTGTGCCGGCAGTGAAATTTTCTCCTTCATGGATGGTTTTTCTGGATACAATCAAATCAATATTCTACCTGCTGATCAACCAAAAACGGCCTTCATTTATCCGTGGGGGACATTTGCTTATTGCAAATTACCTTTTGGGCTCAAGAACACCAGGGCAACTTTTCAATAGGCCATGTCTTATGCTTTTCATGATATCAAGCACATTGTGCAACCCTATCTCGATCATTTCCCTGCTCATTCATTGCATCGAGCTGATCATCTCGTCCATTTAACAACAATATTTGTGAGGTGTAGGCATTATCGAATTAGGTTGAATCCCCACAAGTGTGTTTTCTGTATTGAAACGGGTCGGTTACTGGGTTTTGTTGTTTCAAAAGTCGGCATTCGCGTCGATCCCTCGAAAGTTGAAGCCATTATCAAATTGCCTCCTCCTTCGAGTCTTCACCAACTCCAAAGTTTGCAAGGGAAAGCAAACTTTTTACGTCGATTCATCCCTAACTACGCTGAGATCACAAAGGGTTTTACCCGGTTGTTGAAACAGAATACTTCATTCTTTTGGGACGAGATAGCTGAGAAATCTTTTGATGCACTAAAACACGCGTTGACCCATGCACCGTTGTTGCATCCGCCCAACTACAACCAGGACTACTTCTTGTATCTCGCTGCCTCCCATTCCACCATCGGAATGGTGTTAGTTCAGGAAGATGAATTCGCTACTAAACATGTGATATATTACCTTAGTCAAACTTTAAATCCAACTGAGCTAAAATACTCACATGTGGAGAAATTGGCATTGGTAGCCGTTCAAGCTATCCAACATTTTCATCATTACATTTTACTATGTAAGACTATAGTCATTTCTGATTGCAACCCTATGATCTATATTTTGACCAAGCAATTGCTAGGGGGAAAGTACTCCAAATGGATTGTGATCCTGCAGGAGTTCGACTTGGAATTTGAAAAGTCTAAGTCAAAGAAATCTTTAGTTTTTTCAGAGTTAATGTGTGACTTCCCGTGTGCTAACATGAAAACTGTGGTGGAGGAGCCCATTGCAGACGAATCCTTGTTTCTAATCAGCACTTTAAATCCATGGTACGGGGATATCATCGTTTATCTCCAAACCCAATCCTTTCGGCCCGATATTTCACGGTCGGAACGTCGAAAAATACAATTCCAGTCCCAACAATTCAAAATTATTGGAGATACTCTTTATCGTCGTGGGGCGGACTCTGTTTTTCGACATTGTTTGACTCATGAGGAAGCTGAAAGGGTCCTAAATGAATGTCACTCTGGAGCGTGTGGCAGTCATATGTCTGGGTATGCCACAGCCCAAACGATATTGCGCGTTGGCTACTTTTGGCCCTCTATGTTTAAAGATTGTATTATCGCGGTCCGAAAATGCCACAACTACCAAATGTTTGATCGAAATATGCGCACTCCACCTGCTCCTCTTCACCCTATAATTGCCGTTGGTCCTTTTGCCAAATGGGGTATCGATTTTATTACATGTAACCCTCACTTGGCCGGGGGGCATGCGTATATCGTCCTTGTGGTAGATTATTTTACCAAGTGGGCTGAGGCGATGCCTACATTTGAGGCAGATGGAAAAACAACTGCAATTTTCGTATTCAATCATATAATTGCTAGGTTTGGTGTTCCACAAGCGATTATCACTGATCATGGTCGTCATTTTCAAAACGTTATGATGACTAAACTTACAGGCCAACTTGGCTTGCGTCACGACAGTTCAACTCCTTATTACCCACAAGCTAATGGTCTGGTTGAATCCATCAACAAAGTTCTAGTCATCATGATCCGACAAATCATTGGGATTCATCGGTCGAATTGGCATAACATGCTATTTTCAACCCTTTGGGTGTATCGAACCTCAGTAAAAACGTCAACAGGGTTCACTCCTTTCCAACTAGTTTATGGTCTAGAAGCTGTGTTATCCATTGAGTGTGAAATCCCGTCATTACGAATGGTCATCAAATTACTTCCAGCCACTTCCAAAGAGGAAAGACATTTGTTATACTTGGCTCAGCTAGATGAGAATCAACATGATGCTACATTAGCAATTGAATCTCATGCAAAACATATTAAAGCTCAGTGTGATCAAAATGTGACCCCTCGAAATTTTTCAAAAGGAGATCTAGTCCTATTGTACGATCAGGCAAATGATAAATTCGGCGCTGGAAAATTCGTGCCTATGTGGCATGGTCCCTATGTTGTCAAGCGAAAGCTAGCAAAAGGGACCTATGAATTAGTAGACTTTGACGGGGTCTCTTTAGGTAAACCCAGAAATGGTCTTTACCAGAAGAGGTATTATGCTTAAAATGAGTGTGGAGATTTTTAGTTAGGTTAGTTTTCTTTCTAGTTGGTGTGTTTTAGATTAAAAAGTGTGCTTAGCTTAGAGAGTGCTTTTCGTCATTATCCCTGCTTATCTTGGTTTTACTCTTGATATCGCAAATGTCGACGCCTCTCCAAACATACATTAGTTTCACTGATGGTGCTTGTCGTAATACACGGAATATTTCTTCCGCAACTTGGGTCATTTATTCACCCTCTGACGAGTTGGTATCTATGCATGGGGTAAGCCTCAGTCAAACAGCAAACAACGTTGCAGAGTATAGTGCAGTGATTGAGTTATTGTCTGAATCTATTTCATTTGGGATTCGGAGATTGATAGTGAGGTTAGATTTTGAACTCGTTGTATTACAACTTAATAGAGTATACGCCATTAGAAATCCAGTATTATTGAGATTATTTTTGAGAGTGCGTCTCTTGGAACGTGAATTTGACTATATTGAATATCAGCATATTCCAAGATCTTTAAATACATTAGCAGATGCAATTGCTTCTCAAATGTTAAGTAGACATATGCAATAATCATACAAGTAAATTTAAAGACATTCCATAACATGTCTAACAAGGTAAGCCGGTAATAGTGATATAATATAATATAGGAGTGTGTCAAAATATACATCGTCCTCGATCATAGGTTGAAAAACACCTTATGATCGGCAAAAATGATAAGTACAAAAAGCAAAAATGTCATATGTGTCTACAATAGGTGATCATCCCATCACTGGTGATGATCTCAATAAGAAACCACTACACGGGCCACCTTACAAAGGAACCTCCTAAAAGGTCCTGGGACCCCAATCACATAGCGCTGAAGTCGACGAGGAATGTCATCTATGCTGGTCTCTGGAATGTCTCCTGTCAAGCGTTCTAGATGGCTCTCCAATTCAGCCAAGGTCTCTATTGATTCGTCCTGTGGGGCTGGTGCCACTACAGCTGGTTGTTTCCTCTCGTAAGACCAGAGAGCGGCTGGTCACCATGGGCCTGCATCTGCATTTGAAACTTTTACTATCAATTTTGGGACAAGATAAAAATGAAAAAAATTAAATTAGGAAAAATGTTGAAAATGATTTTACCTGAGTCATCCCATTGCTCTCCTGGTGGAAGAGCCATGTCTCGGTCACCGCGAAAATCTACCCCAGCATAAGGAAAGTCCTCAATAGAAAAAACCTAGTTTTCCAACCATTGGAAATACTCAGGTTTGAATCGAACGATCTCTGTCCCCTCATTAGGATGACGAGCCATAACTGCAACCCATCGCATCAGTTTGGGCTCTCGAGGAAGTCCAGCTCCAACAGTGAGGTGTTGTGGGACCAACATTGGGACCCTCTTTAGACCAAAGCTCACAACTAAAGCACCATATCCAAAGGTCTTTAGTTGTCCGTTCTTGGCCCTAGTCAGCTGGCCTTTTACATTAGCCAACACAGCATTGCACTAGTTGAAAATGGTGCCTCGAATGTAGTCAACTTCCATCCGCATCTGGGATCCAGTGGCTACATGTAGTGCTGCTCTCCCACAGAGTTTGGTAACTGTAAACGTAATCACCATGAGTTCAGGACGAGATATGGTTTTGATATCTATCCCTTTGTCTCTGGTCTGGACATTGCAGTACTCTAGCCGGAGGCTATCGACAGACTGGCCACTTGCCCTAGCCCCGAATAGAGTCAAATGTTCACCTCTCTTAGGAAAACCAGTCAAAACGTATATGTCTGTCAGCTCTATTTCGAGCTGGTGGCCACCAATGAAGAAGCATTGGTCCTGTATGCTCCACCTATCTACCAGCCACTGCAGAAAGTCCACCTGGGCCCTCATGCCAGGTATGGCCCAGAATTTGTACAAGCCGCATGCCTTCAATGCATTAATCGAAGGTTGATGATTTATCGCGGCGAGATCTACATCGTCATGCTCCCGTTCTCGCCAATCAAGCATGATGTTTACCCTACATTCAGTAAAAAGGTGAATTAGAATATGTAAAATTGAAATTTTTGGGTGAAATTTGAGTTTGTTAGGGTTTAAAAACCTTTGCGCGGGGTACGCACCCTCTCTGGTAGAGATAGTGCGTGGGCCTGCACCTTGCCTTCATGGAAGGTGCAGACCCCTGACTTTTTTCCCAATGCGAAAAAGTTGGGGTACGCAGGTCCCCTGTGTTACACCTACGAGCCCCCGCACACGGGTTTTTGACCTTAAAACTCCTAAAAAAATGAGATGAAACCCTAAAAAACAATTTGAAACAAATGAAATTGAAGAGTAGGATGATGTGGATTGCCTGAAGGAGACGACACTCGATTCCGACGGACGGATTTTCCGCAATCTTCATGGGAAGTTTTTGACCAAAAGCCCTCTTTTCTCACCCAAAGCTCAAACGGTAAAAATGAATTGACAAAAACCCTTTTTATAAGTTTTTTGAATAAATGAATTGTAAATTTGTTTATGTTTCACTTTAGAAAGGTAACTTTTGCAGCATTTTTATCCATTTTAAACAGGTATGAGTAATGTTTGAGTTTTTTGTTCACGATAACAGATTTTTCAGGCGAAATCGGTCATTTTCGACGAAAAAACATTAGAGTCACCTTTAAGATCTTTTCTAACTCCTAAAATATGAAAAGATTGTCGAGTTTTTCTTTTTAAACTCGTTAAAATGGAACTAAAAAGACAGTCCTCTTACAACCCTTTTCTGACCGTAAAAACATGAAAAGATTGCCGAATTTTTTTTGTTTCAAATTCGATATTGGTCATAAAACGACGTGTCATTGATTGCTTTTTTACTTTTTTTCGGATTCGAGGCACTAATTACGAAAATTACTCCTTGGTCGTAAATATCAAGCGGTTCTCTCAAGTATTATTTTATACTTTTTCGGGCTTGGGAGACACAAATTTATGAAAAAGGTCAACCCTGGAGTCTTCTTAAGTTTTTTCAGACTCTCTAAAATTAAAAAACGCCGAGTTTCTCCTATATTGGACTCGTTAAAATTTAACAGTAAAGGACCTCTTCAATTACAAACAGGAACAGACCACTCCTTCTTAGGGTTCGATTTTAAACTAAGTTGGACTCATCCGAAGGATGAGCTTATAATCAAGCAAATATTATCCTCCTCAAGCTTATAAAAAATAAAGAGGTACTTGCCAGAAATGGTGGGGGAAAAGAGAGAAAAATGATTCTGTTTGTCATACTTTGTAACCACTCTTGAACATGACACTTTTATTCACCTGGGTTGGGAAATCCTTTGCCTAACAGTTGATCAAACCACATTGAAAGTATTCAGCCGGTTTCTGGGTATTAACTTTGGGTCAATTGTCAACAAACCATCTGCTGTGTCGTTTTTTGTTTAAGAAGTCAGTGCAAATAAGCCATTCATCTGCAAAATATCTGTCATCCATCTTGACCATCCCTGAGTCAGTCCTTGCAACTAAATTTCTTCAAACTTGATCTATGATTTCGTTTTATGGGCTTGCCTATGACGGATCGCTTTCTATCGACTTCAGCTCTTTATCTAGAAAGATGATCTAGAAATCGTCAGTACCTTGGGATTTGCATGCCTCAATGGCAGGTTTCTCGCCTTCGAGGATAGGTTGTATCATTGACCTTCGATCAAAGGATTCCCTGACATGTTCGACATCAACACATCTATTCACATCTCATGGATTGTACTGAGTACTTTCAGAGCCATTGACATTATTGGTGGTTTCTCTCACACTTGTTAACATTTTACATCATTGACTGGTAATCAAGTGGTTTCTACCATGTTCCACTTCGACACATTCATTCGTATGGATAGAATCGTACTATTTCGGGGAGTAGAAATGAAGACCCTGGATCTAGTTTCCACCATCCAAGCTGCGAGGAATTTTGTATTCATTATATTGTGGACTATTCATAAACATATGGCTGCGTCCATACTGTGTCTACATATGTCTATACTTGTGATGTATTACAAGATCATTCCTATATCATAGCAGTAGTTAGTTTTCTAGTCAGTTTTGATCTGAGTATGGGAATTCCTACCTCAGCGATGATATGATCTCATATATATATTTTGCATTGAATGTTTTTACAGGTTCCAACCAGGCTCTCCACAAGAGGATCCTCGAAATGATAAATTACTTCACTCTTCCTAAATGATAAATGAAATCCTCATCTACTACAGACTTCGCACTTTAGGGGGGAATCTATTACACAAAAATATTGTCACCATGACTATTTGCAGTCAGTATGGGTCTATCATCACTTATACTGTCCTCCTGAACAAGTCTCAGACCTCAACTCTTCATGTCAAGCTTTGAAAATGAGAGAAAGACATTAAAAATCAATAAAGCTCTGGTTCTGCACTTTCTCTCACTGTTACCTGTGGTCCCGCACCCTTTGTTCATGTTACCTGTGGATCTATCCGCTCTGTCTATAAAGGGGTGGGTGCGGACCCCTGTGAAAGTAAAAAAGGCGCAAGTTTATTCTAAAAAACTCACTTTGGGTTAATTCTAGATGATTCTAGAAGGAATTTTGACGTTGATTTTTCGCTCCAAGGTGGTTCATGCATCCCAAAAGAGATGGAGCTAATCCCTTGATAACAGGAGCTATCCCTTTGAAGGAGGGAATTATCCCTTTGAAGGAGGACCTAGTAACTTCCTTCCATTGCACTATAAATTAAGGCATTGGACTGGTTGCTAGGGAGGTTAGAAGCTAAACATTTTTAAGGGTAAATGATGATGGAATTAAGACTTCCTAGTTAAGCTTGAGAGGAGAAATCACATACCTTTTGGCTTCATTGGGAAGTGAGTGAAACTTGTCAAAGTAGAGGAGACTTCTTGCTGGACCTTGGGAGGAGCTTGTACAACATCAAGGCACAAGTTGTAAAGTTCTTCTTTGATTTGAATTAATCATCAGATCATTTATTCTCAGCAAATTGTTCTTATGTGGTTTGTTCATAATTCCCCTTTGGAAAATCAATTATTAATGGTGATTATACATTGGTTTTTTCTTCAGTGCTATTAATTTGTTTGCCTTGTTTGTGTTTGCAGACTGCTAAAGGAGCTCCATTTGGATCAAAGGAGCGAGGCTTTCCACAAAATTTGCATGGACCAAGGTAGGCCTAAAACAATTGTTTGCCTTTGTTTTTAATTGCATATTTAGAGAAAGATAGTTTTTGATTGGCTTGCTTGTCATTAGATATCTTTAGATACTAGGGAGGTCGAGATTTTCTAGATATCTGCTTTGCAACACTTTGATCGACAAGATTGAGGTTGTTAATGGTGCTAGAATTAATCCCTTGGCATACTGCCATATGATATCAAAATTTTATATAAACCAATGACCGTGGCAAGCTGGAAGAAATAAAACTCAAGTTGTGTCGAATAGAGCCTCGTACTGTTAAAATAAAAAGACATAATTGAATTGTACTGGTAATTTTGAGTAAATTTTGTGAATGTTGTTACAACAAGAATTATTTTGCTAAGATTGTTCGAGGAATTTGAGATCTTCGGTAGGAATTTGTAAATTATAAAAACTTGTCTCTGTCATGAACCATTGTGGAGGTTTTTAGATCCACACAAAGAGGAAATCAATAGCCAACAAACAGGATATTACCGTTTGCACTATTGGAATGCAATGAAAAGTATTTTCTAGTTGTAGATAAAGGTTGGGAGCTTTGTAGAGAGATTTAGTTGCATTGCTGCAAAAACATTTCTTGAAGCTGTGAAAGGATTTAAGAACTATAAATGTATAAGGCATTGGAGTTAATGACAACTTTTATTTTCATTTCTCGTGCACTATTGTATCAAATTGATCTGGATTTAAACAGGAACGCAACAAATTACCGAGATAACCATATACACAAATATGCAGTGGAAATAATACTTCATTTCATTAATGGAAAATACTGAAATATGCTTACAATCAGAAATGGAAATAAACTAGCTAGGGCGATGGTAGCTATCTCTGAGAAGAGATGTGTGGGCTACATGCCTCTGAAACTGACTTACAATGAGGCTCGAAGGCCTATTTATTGTTGAGAAACAATGAAAAACCCTTAACATTCCAAAACCTAACCCTAGGAGATGAAACGCCAAACTGTGGGCCCCGTTTGGGGGTAAGTTGGTACATCAACTTCCCGGGGTCGTAACTTAAGCATATGATCTCCGTTTGACGCGTACAATAGCTCATTAGAAAGATCTATTCGAGCACTATCATTGTTGGA
>APFE031209807.1:7815-74254 GCA_000404065.3 Pinus taeda
TATATAATATTATTCATCCCCGCTATTAATGTAAATATTATTATTACAATATTAATATATTTATTTACCATTACCCTCATATAATAATAATATTATTAATAAATATTATTTATTCAAATAAAAATATAATGGTTAATCTCATTATTATATACCCATTATTTTTAAATTTAGAACTTAATTCAATTATTATTTTATTAATATATTTATTTATTCATCTATTCCTTAATACTATTAAATCTTATTAATATATATTCCTTAATGCAAACATTTTTTATCATATTTACCTAATATATTATTAATATTTACCATTCTATTAGGATGAGTATTACTTATTAGAATAAAATGGTAAATATTCTTATAAAAGTTTTTAAAAATCTAGAACTTTATTATTTTATCAATCTATTTATTTATTCTTAATTATATTTACCCTAAAAAAATTTAATCATTTTTAATATTATTAATAATTATCAATATTTTCCATTATATTAGGATGAGAATAAGTTATATAAATAAAATGGTAAATGTTTCTCTTATCTACCCATTTAACTAAAATATTAATTATAATCTTATAAATAATATAAATATAATATTATTTATCTCCACTATTAATGTAAATATTATTATTACAATATTAATATATTTATTTATCATTACCCTCATATAATAATAAAATTATTAATAGATATCATTTATTTAAATACTAAAAATCCAAGGTTGATCACATTATTATATACCTATTATTATTTTTAATCTAGATCTAATTCAATATATTTATTTAATTACTAATCCTTAATCTTATTAAATATTTTCCTTAATAACCTATGCAATTTTTTTTTATCATATTTAACTAATATACTATTAATATTTACCATTCTATTAGGATGAGTATTACTTATTAGAATAAAATGGTAAATATTCTTATTAAATTTTTTAAAAATCTAGAACTTTATTAAAACTGAGAAACTATAATTCCTATTTTATTTAAGTATTTATTTATTTATTTAATTATTAATATCGATGTTAATATTACTATCATGACACACTCATCAAACTATACACTACTATCATATTGTTAAGAAATAGTAGTAAATAATCCTATTGTTAATAGTAACATATGGCTCATATTGCTAGCTCATAATCTGAGAATAATTTTATTTTTAAGGATTATTATTTAAAAAGCTTACGCTATACTACATCATAAGGATAATTACACTTTCTAGGAAAGGTGTTCAAAAGAGACCCTTATAATTAATTATCTAACCGGAAAAGGGAGGATAAAGGAAATCATTAAACCAAAAAGAAGAAGGAATGAGGAGGCTAGGAAGACAGGGCTGGGATCCAACAACTGCTAATCTTCCAGCCGTCATCCCTATTAAGATTTCTAAGCCTTTTTTCAATCTCCAGGGCTGCTCTAAACTTCCGATGGTGAAACTGTGCAACCTTTGCAATGACGCGAGCCTCTTCAATGCACACATGATGTTTAGTCTTCTCGGCATGCTCTGCAAGGGCCGAGGACTTGGCCCTTCCATGCCTTAAGTCTGCTGAATGCTCGTTAATCCTTTGATTGATAGAGCGACCAGTCTCACCAATGTATGGTGTCCCACAGGAATAGGGAATGACATAGACGCCCTTCATGTCTTTAGGGTCGATAGGATCTTTCATAGACCTAAGGGAGCCACGGATGGTATTAAGAGGTGTAAAGGTTGCAGGAACATTGTGCTTCTTTAGAATCCTGGCAATCTTGTGAGTGGTTCCTTCGATGTAAGGCAGGTGAACCCCCATGACACGATCATTAGGATATTTTTGGATTGAAGGCTCTTTATGGGCCTTGAGGAAGGCTTTCTGACCCAGGTGTCTACTATAACAATTTTTCACCAAGACATCTAGGAGATGAGCCTTCTCCTTTTCCAAGCTCTTTTCATCAGATATTCTCACAGCACGGGTAGCAAGCGTGCTAAGAACCCCTAACTTCTGAGTGGGGAAATGATGGGTGGAAGCATGCAGATATTGATGAGTATGTGTTTTCTTTCGAAAAACCTAGTGAGAAAAGGAACCATCCTCATTCTTAGAGATGAGAACATCCAGGAACGAAAGACATCCATTGACTTCCTTTTCCATAGTGAATTTAATGGCGGCGGACTGGTTATTGAGATTACTGAAGAAAAGATCCAACTCATCAGGACCATGAGACCAAACAACACCAGTGTCATCTACGAATCTCCTCCATAGCTTTGGTAAGAGATGAGAGGAGACCAAAGCTTTGGACTCAAAATCCTCCATAAAGAGATTAGCGACAACAGGGGACAAGGGGGAGCCCATGGAAACTCCGCAAGTTTGCTCATAGAACTCTCCTTCAAAGCTGAAAAAGGTGGAAGTAAGGCACAGCTCAACCAACCGAGCAGTATCATGGTCAGTAAGATTGTTAATAACATCCATGGCCTCATTGAGGGAATACAAGTGTATAGGGAGAGTACGTCGAAACTTACCAGAATGTCCTCGGGTTCAAGCTTAATTCTCTTAAGATCATCAATAAATGAAGTAGAGTCTTTGACGAAAGGCTCTGTGTGACCAACCAAGGGTCTCAACTTCACGGCGAGGAATTTGGCAAGGAGGTAAGTTGGACCATCTATGGTATTGACAATGGGTCTGAAGGGGGCCCCTTCCTAGGTGTAATGGGGTTTCCCTCTATGAGTTTATGGGACAGAGGATTAGTGGAATTACATGACTTGATCGCAAGAGCGACCGCTCTAGAAACCCTTTTTAGAGGATTTTTAGAAATTTTTTTATAGCTTCCACTATTGCAAAGATGATCAAGCATCTTATTTCTGTAATCCTTTTTGTCTAGGATGACAGCAGCTCCTCCTTTATCAGCTTTCAAGACAACGAAATCACGATTCTGGTTTAAGGTCTTCAGAGCCTCAAACTCAGCCCTGCTGATATTACTCCGGGGAGGTTTTGCTCTCCTTAGGGCCATGACACAATCTTTCCTAATCATGTCTTTAGTCTTATCAGGAAGGTTCTTAATGCCAAATTCCACGTCCCAAATGATGTCTTCAATAGGAATTTTTCTGGGCGCTAAGGCAAAATTAAGACCCTTTCCTAAGAGATTGAAAACAGAAGGGGGAAAGAAAAAGCAGGATAGATTGATGACCTTATTGCCCGGAGGGTGAAGACTCGAAACTCCTCCAAGGCTACACTTATTATTACCAATTTTATTATGGTTACTATTCTTATGGAAATTCAAAATCTTATTCCTAACTGCTCCCTTATTATTACCATAATTAAATCTATTACTATTCAATTGACTATTAATAACATTATTATCCTCATCTCTATTTAGATTATTATCACTATTCTTCGTTACCCTACCATCATAGTTACCTTCACTCTTATAATATCTATCATTAATATTAACATCATAATATCTATTATTAATATTATCATCATATTATCTATTATTAATATTATCCTCATTTGCTTTATTATCATTGTGCATATAGCCTTCACGGACCATCTCATCAATATTATTAACATAGCTAACATTTGTTTTGCTCTTATTATAATCCCCCGAACTCTTATAATTGCTATTATTACTATAATAAATCTTGCCCCTTTTATTATTATAACCGTCGATATACATGGCAGGCTCACTTATGCACAGACCATATGGTTTATTAACCAAGCCATGCTCACCTATACCGCTCGAACCTGAACATTCGCTGCCAAGAAATGCAGGGACCTCTGCACCCACACACGTCATCCCGCCACCGCACTCCATCTACTGAGAGTCGCCCCGACCCTTTCTGATCGGACAACTATCATCCTGATCCGGGGCCGAGAGAACCACAACCATCGCAAATGATTGGGAACGACCGGAGCCATAGAGATGAGAGGCGCTTGACCCACAAGACGTACTACATGGTTGAGAACGAGAATCAGTGCTGGTCGAGGGTGGAGAGAGGATCAGATTCCCGCACGGACTCGTCTCATTGCCACCATCAACAATGGGAGTCCTGGATGATAAACTCACCTCCACACTCTCCCTCAACTTTTCAGAGTAGGAGGAGGGCGGATCAGGACCGATCGACGAAGTGGCACCTAAGGGTAATGGAAAATAAATATATTAATATTAGTAATAATCATATTTACATTAATCAACAATATACATAATATTGTGTATAATTATAATAATAAATAAGTAGATAAATAAAATAATTAAATAAATTTAGATCCCTCCCCCTTGGGCCTGGTCAAACCTAGCTGTTAGAGGTGTGGTTAACCGTTACTCAGTCAATTTTAGCTGTTGCAAAGGCCTGCTGTCCCTATTTAATGCATCGCTCAGATTGGATATTCAACTTGTTGTGATGATGAACCACACTGGTTGGTTCGAAACGCGTCGACAAATGATTTTTTATGTGATTTTGGCAAAATTATTCTCTAAACAAAAATTTACATTCTTCTATGTAAATAAATTATATTTTCCAAGTTGGTAGATTTTATGAGTTTTAGAACTAATGAGTCATAGTTTTAGAAAAGCTATGGATATGCAATATTTTGTACATAAAGCAAAAGAAAAACTTCTTTGAAAAAACATGAGTGTTTTTAGAATTTAGACAAATATGATTTATGGATGATTTATTGAGTGATTTTAGAATTAAAAAAAAAGATGATATATGGATGATTTATTGAGTGATTTTATAATTTAGAAAAATGTTGTTTATGTAGAGATTTATAGGTGATTTATGAAGTGCTTTTAGGGTTTTGAAAATCTATTTCATTTTCTTAATTCTACTTATTGTAAGCCTATGGGAAATGAGAACTAATTTCCAAATGCGTGTAGAATGAGACCAAGAGAAAGGAATGTGTGCTTTTGAATAATTATATGTACAAAATTTGTTGAATAAAACTCGGTCATATGGAGAACTCAACGTAGGATTGTTTCATCTCTTACATGGTCATTGTTGGCTATAGTAGTGTGGCAGAAAGTGTCAATTCAACATAGAATATCACATGAGGAGTCTCATTGGGATGAGGAATTCCAATCATTAAAATATAAGTTATGTGTGCATCAATTTCTTACAAGAATTTGCATATGTGTGAGACCAATCTCTATTATATTAGATTTCTCTTAGAAAATAAATAGCATATGTATGAGATTAATATTTATTAATATTTCCATGCAGGTAAATAGCTACTATGCAAAGAAGTATATGGTTTTATATATGAAAAATAAGTACCATGCAAAGATGTGTGCATGAAAAAATAACTTCGACGCATCTAGAAGTTCAATTTATTGAAAATATTGCATGAATCATTGAAAAACGAAGATAATTTAATGAGATTAATCTTGGAAAATATTTAAATGAGTTATTAAATAATGAAGATAAGTTAACGAGGGTAATCCTTGAGTGGATTGCATCGGTTTTTAAAAGGCTTTTCGTCCGTTGTGAACAAAGAAAAGTTAACTAGAGTAAATTCTTGGAAATAACCCATGAATTTATGTGACCCACATCGATGTTTATAAAAGACTGCAATAAATCTGTCTTTATTTATGCATGGATAGACATGTATTTGAGATATATTTCTTGAGAAGGAAATATGTGTTCTTGCATGCATGGAAAGAAAAATTATTTTGATTTCTTTTGCAAAATAATAACTATAGAGATGCACAAAATAATAACCATGATGTTAGTTCTCTTGAAAATAATAGTTGCTTATGTACATATAAATATAGGTAATGTGTTAGTGTTCTTCGAAAATAATTTGTTGTTTTGTGCTCATTTATTTATATTGCTCTTACATGAAAAGAATAAGTCGTTATGATAGTTTTCATGGATATATCTATATATCTATATATATATATATATATATATAATATAATAATATATTATATATTAGATGTTTGCATGCAGAGGAGAATATAGTATACTGTGTTAGACCTTTTGAAAAGAAATACGTAAATGCATACAATAAATACGTTATATTTCCTTCGGATAAGTACATGTATCTGCACACAAGAAATAATATTTATCATGTTAGATTTACTTGGAATAAAGCATGTATTTTCATTTATAATAGTTATTGTGAATAGCTCTCCTTTGGAAAAGATGTTGTTGGAAAGAACATGTATTTTCATGTATAGGAACATTATCCATTATGTTAGCTTCCTTTTATGTATTTGCATGCACTAGAAGTAATGGATGAGGGGGCTCGTTTATGTTGACAAGTTTATGTAATTGCACACATAAAAATCATAACTATTGAGCTAGCACACACACACACACACACACACACATATATATATATATATATAGATATATATATAGATTATGTTAGATTTCCTTTGGAAAATCATGAATTTGCATTCAAGATTATGTTAGTTATCCTAATGAAATATTATGCATGTACATATATTATTTTGTTAATGTTCTTTCAGAAAGATTTTGCATTTACATGCAAGAGTATGGTAGCCTCCTTTTGAGAAAATATTAGGTATCTGCATGCAAGAATAACAACTATTGTGAAAATTTTATGTATTCACTTGAAAAACCATAGCTAATGTGCTAGCTTCCTTTAAAGAAATAAAAATAGTTGTAGTGCTTTGGAAAAGAATGTGGACTCATCTGTGAGGGGAATAAAAATTAATATGGTGTTTGATAGTTGTATGCTTTTTATTAATGTGTGTTCATTGACGTTAAAGGAGGTAGTGCATGATATTATGTTTATGTTTTATGTATGCATGTGAATACGTGTCGAAGCATCATTGATAAAGAATTATTATTGGCTTGATTATTATTTGATCTAATCATGCTATCGAAGTTCGCAGACAATAGTCGTTGTAGAAAAACTACGACATATGTGAAAGATGGTTTGTACTTAACATTGTGATATGAAATAAACTAGTGGGCTATGCAGATGGAAGGAATGTCAGTTTTAGGATAATCCACTCATGGAAAGAACCAAGTTACAAAGACTTAATGTTCATGGTTTTGTGGGTAAATGATAACATGATGATTGTAATAGCTTATAGCTAGTTATGTTGCATTTAATATGATAATTATTCGTAAGATTCTTGACAATGGTTAAGGGATGAAATCCCTTACAACTCATGGAGTGAAGGGCAAACAACCTCACGAGCTTTTAATAATAAAATTAAATTTTTGTTGGTTTTCATCCTACAGGGTTTGCATATATCTCGATGTCTAATGATGTGATTGCTTATTGTGCCATTTTTATGATGTTGATTCCTTACATGATGTGACGACTATATTATGAGGAATGTGATTAAATAACTAAGTTAAAATAATCATGGAATTGATTCAAGGTTACATGAGGAAGTTTAAGTTAATATGCTACAACAATGGTTGTTAATGGTTGTGTAACCCACTATTATTTCACTAAAGATTACTCTATGTAATGATGATGGTTTATCTAATGGTCACTGATGGAATATGGAAAGTAATTTAGAAAGTTGCACATTGGTAATTGTTGTAAAAATTTCCTAAACCCATACATTTTCGTATGAGGTTATCGTGGGATGTTACAGAACTATGTTGATTTGTTTCCTGATGGGAAAGGAGTCTAGAGCTCATGGGAACTGTAGAGACAACAATTTAATGGTTATGAGAAGCGTGGCAACTCCTAATATATTTTGAGAAGTTCAAGATAAGTATGCAGGTTTATGCAGGTTATTATGATTATGTGCTAAGCATATGAGTTGAAGACTAACTTATGATTGAAGTAGGAATAAGAATGCGAACATTTGGAGAAATATTTTGTATCTAAATGATATGCTTAATATTATTAGATTTGTTTTATAGGAATGAATTATGTTCTATTTTTTTATCATTATTGATCTCTCTGCCAAAATATGTATATGTGTGTTTAAATAAGGTTGGAACGGTGGAGAAGTGTTAAAAATGGAACCTTAAGGTTTTCTCCCTAAACCATTATAATCCCTAAGTCTCGCTCTCTTGAGGAAAAACTAATGAGGAAAATGAGGACCAAGAGTGCAACATCAAATCCTCTTAACATAGAGAGTGAGTTATTTGTCCTAAAGTAAAATAAAAAATTTAAAGTTCTAGTTGTATTGGAATGAATTCTATATATATATATATATATATATATATATATATATATATATGGGGAAACTTGTGTTATAGTTATAAAAGTGTATGTTAATCATCATAGTAATTTCATAAAATAGTCTATAAATAAATTAGGTGCTAAAGTGTGAGACAATGTTAGCATGCACACATGCTCTAAGCAAGAAAAACATGTTTCACATCAATGTGTGAATGCATGCAGTCCTTAGCCTATTTTACTAATGACTCTATGAGAACTAGATGCAGAAACATGGTTATAGAATTCTAGAGTGTTACCCTAGCCTATAGATACATTTATAGTCATATATAAACTCAATTTTTCTATATATATGGAACACAGTTAAGAGATTGAAATTATATGATATTGAGAAGCAACATTGTAGAAACCATTATAAATAAAATGATTGTATCATAAATTACATTTGCTTATAAATATAAAGAAAAGTAACATGATTTTGAAGTCATTATGATGAAAAAGAACTCTTCATTGTATTCCCATGTATCACAGGAAGTCAATTATGAGATAAATTCAACATTTGGAGTTGTAAATTTTACATAGAGAGCTCAAACTCATTCATCTTACGTCCGTAGCCAAAAGTAAAGGAGACAATACGATATTAAGTAAAGGAAACCCTTAGTAAACAACTCATTTTATATGTTCAGGTATTTAATCTTGTTCTTATATAAAAATATAAGAAAATACATTACACAAGGTAGTAGCCCTTTGGGCTATTCAAAAGATTCAACCTCAAATAAATCGAAATCGACTAGGGCTCATCACAATAGATATTTAACATAGCCAATTGGTGTAAAATTCCCAAAATATACCTATGAGAGATACATTGTGCTAGAAGGTAAATGCTGCCCTCGTAGGTAAAATAATAAAACCATGATAAAAATTATTTTTCCTCGATTTTTCAAATGCGAAATTGGAACCTACCTGTAATGTCAGTGTTATTAGCAACATTAACTTACGAAAGAAGAGAACCAAAAAAAAAAAATTAGTAGGAAAAGTATTAGCGTATCGACTGATGATTACCTGGAAATGTTGGGATGAAATTCCTTACTCCTGTCATAGCACAACAAGGATTTCTACTCATTAATCTTGTCCGGAAAGGAAGGAAATTTCACCAAAAATGAAGAGAAATATCAAGTCTAAGTGGTTCGGAGAAGAAGCAAAAATATTAAATATACGGTTTGAGAGGGAGAAAATTTGAAGTTGTGAAACCCTGTAGTCGTATGTCATGAAGGGAGGAATAAAATTTGTGTCAAAATAACGAAACTAAAATCAAATTAATCTAGTGTGGAACTTGTAAACCCAAAAGAAAGATAATCTCGGGTAAGAAACATGCAAAGAGTATAACTTAGAAAGAGACCAGGAATTATAAATATAGCTTAATATGTGAGATCTTTCCTTTGTTGGTATTAACAGACATAATAACCCAATAATAACCTTCATTATTGATAGAGATATAACTTAGCAACATCTTCGAACAGAGGATTCAACCCTAGCCGCATGATTCTCCCTAAAATTGCAGAGCTTCTCTCTCAAGAACCAAGCTTACAAATGGCGAAGACAATGGAGGGAGAGGTGGTTTGTTACCTAACTATCATATAACAAATCCATGCCATCAGATTCATTAAACAAATATTCGATATCCACGTTCTTCCTCCATGTGATAGGGAATGGACTGCCTGAGAGCTTCTTGGCCATGTAGCCTCTGTCAAAGGAAAGGGATTATAGCTAGAAAACCCTTGTTAAATATGCAATGGTACCATGGGGAAAACCCCCCAGCGTAACATAAATGATCCTATAACAAGTTCAATAGTATAGTGTATACAAAGTTCGGTGTAAACGAGTTCTTAATGAAATACAACTTTGGAATTAGCCTTGTCATATATGAAACAAATATATGTTATGATAACGACCTTCTACTATTACAATTGACATGAAAACTTAGGTTGATACGAAGAACATACGGATTGGAATAAAAATGGTCGAAGCGGCACCGCTAACCAAGAAGTATAAACCATGGGAATCCTTTAGAAGGGATAATAAGCATTCTCTTGTAATATGAAGAATGAACCTAAGTGTGTAAATGAAAATTACCTATATTATGTTAATATAGGAATGGTTAATAATAGTAAAAGACTACCATATAACTTTAAAAAGATTATATATTTTTATGGGGTGTAAATTTTGATTGTTACATTAATTTGAATTTGAAAATTTTGAGGTATTTTATATTGGGTTGGAAGCATCAATACAAATAAAAACATTTCATTATCAACTATAAATAAAATATTTGAATGTTCATATATATATAATATGACTATTTCTAATGTGAGAGTTTCGAAATAAAGAGATGAGCAAAATTATATTATCTATCTATCTATCTATCTATCTATCTATCTATATATATATATATATATATATATATATATATAATATATAATTCATCTTAATCTCATATTTATCAAATGTACACAATTTTTTCAGATCTAAATTTTATTAAAATTTTACACTAAAAAATCCTTTAAATATATTTAATTTTATCAATTGTTAATAAAGATTAAATAAATCTATGTTTATTTTTAATAATTAAAAAATATTTTAGTATAAATATATTTTATATTTTGTTGGTTGTACGGAGTTCTTCGTAAAAGACTCTGCCTCCTTTATTGATGAACTCAAGGACATTAAGCTTGACCCTCACGACATTCTTGTTAGTTTTGATGTAGTTTCCCTGTTCACTTGAATTCCTATTAATGAGGCCATGGAGGTGATTAACCACCTAACAGATCACTGCTCGGTTAGTTGAGATCTGCCTCACTTCCACCTTTTTAAGTTTTGAGGGAGAGTTCTTTGAGCAAACCTGTGGGGTTGCCATAGGCTCACCCCTATCCCCTATCGTGGCTAATCTTTTTATGGAAGATTTTGAGTTCAAGGCTCTAAACTCATCCCGACTTCTGCCCAAGCTTTGGAAAAGGTATGTGGATGACACCAATGTCATCTGGTCACATGGCCAAGAGGAATTATATCTCTTCTTCGATCATCTCAACAATCAATCCTCGGCCATTAAGTTCACTAAGGAGCAGGAAGTTTATGGTTGCCTCCCATTCCTTGATATTCTTATTTCTAAGAATAGTGATGGCTCACTCTCCCACTGATGCGGGAGCATTCAACCAAAGGGAAATTATTGTAAATAATAGACATAGGGGGTCATGCATTTGTGGAATTAGTTTCCTAAGTTCCAAATCAGTTTAATATTTAGGCTTTTAAGTAGTTATTCTCAAATTAAATAAATAAAACTAGGAGAGATTTTAGGCATAAAAGGAATGGATGTGGATCATTAAGTGATAAGGAAGCTTTTCTATTTTATAACAGGGAAAAAGATGGAATAAAGCTTTAAGATGCTTTTTGCCATATGTATGCATTGCATGTATAGTTTTAGAGCTTTTAGTTGAGTGATTTTAGGATTTTTTTAGATCATGCTAAGTTTTATAAATTATGAAGCCTCAAAGGCATTGAAAATCAGAGAGAGAGGGCGTGAGAGTAAGGATGAAGAATGAGAAGCCATGAATAGGCCATGATTTATCTTGTAAATATTTTATTTCTTAATTAATTAGTTCAGTGATTTTGTGTGCATATGTATTGTCTGGATTCTCAGAAATTATATGGTTCGATTTATGGATTGGTGTATATTTTTCTATAATTGAGTTTTGTATTGTTGAGGCGTGGTTAAATTACAGTTAAATGCAGATAACAATCTGGCCAAGAGCTCCAAACAAAATACGGTGGCTATTGAATAAAACGCGTGGGTTGACCTTGCATCAAGTGGTATCAGAGCTAGAATGCTCAGTTGAAGATGTTTGTTTTTTTTTTAGAACTGAAGTGTGGTGAATAGTTGAAATAAAGATCCGATTTTTAAATTTGATGTGCAAGCATACACAAGTGAATAGGATTACAAAAGTGGAAAGAAGACAAGATCGTGCAAGATCTTAAAGGTGAGATGATTTTTTGATCTGAAATTTATGATTTAAGTTTATGGTTGCAGAGAAGGTGGTAGTGAACCTGGCATTCAGATGAAGGCTCGATAAGGAGGACAATTGCAGTGTCCTAGAGAAGAAGAAGGTGAGTTGAAGAGATAGCCTAGAGAGAGCAGAGGAGTGCTCAAGAGGTTCTAGAGACAGTGAACCAAGTACTTACCAAAAGACCAGATCCGGAGGGAAGGATTGGTGAGGTAAGTTGCAGCAAGAGAGATTGCTGTTGCAGAGGCTAGTACAACTCATGGTGAGTGAGAAACTCATGAGGAAGGAGTTTGCCAGAGGCAGATGAAGTTTTTCTAGAGGAGAAAGAGGTTCAGAGAAATGCCACAGAGATGAGATGACTGCAGGAGTTGGAGAAAAAAAGATCGCAGAAATAAAGGTACAGTTGTAAGTACTAGAAGAATGGCTGCAAGAGCAAGGAAAGTAGAAAGGAAAATGGGTCTTTCCGCTGAAGGGAAAGAGAGTGATTTGGAGACAATTGCAGAGGAGTTTGAGACAAATTCTGATTGCCTTGTTGAAAAAGGGACTTAGAGTTCTTACGCCAGAGATGAAATTTGAAAATCTCACATGCAGATATATTAAAAGGAAAGTGTTGAAGGAAGAAGTCAGGACTAAAAAGTCTTGTAGTTTTAAAACTGATGAGTAGTGTATGTTTGCAGGTGCAAAGGAGGTTTCCATTAATGAAACAGAGGAGGAGATCATTGATGATTTCTTGAATTATTGTGCAGATCCAGATCAGCTGGATAATGTGAACTCTTGTGTTTGTATAACTGACAATTGTGATGTGATTACAGGTGTTGAGAAGGATGTACAATCTTGTGAAACTGTTACAGCACAAGAGGAAGTTCTTGTGGATGTTGAAGAAGAGCGGATAAGTGAAGCAACAGTTGAGTCTGTTAAACTTAGTGATTTTGTGCAAACTGAAAGTTTATATGTGAATGTAGGTGATGATGATATGCTTCAGCGATGCTACAGAGAAATTGCATTGTTAGAATACTGGTTGGAGAATCCAGAGTATGACAGGGAGATTGCAGAAAAAAGAGTCCAGCGCAGTGAACAAGAGAGAAAAGACATCATGGAAACAGATGGTATGAGAGGAAGACTGGTTGAAAATCTTGAAAATTCTTTAGAAGATTCTTTGGAAAGTTTGGATCAACATACTTATGTGCTGACAGTGGAGGAGGATTCAAAACAAAGTACTGAAATGCTGGCAAAGGAGTACAAGGCACTGAAGCCTTATATTTTTTATTCTAACAATTGGTTTGTGAGTACAGGTCTTATTGAAGATGCTGGAGAAAATCTATTAGACAAAGAAATTGAACTGATGAGGTGGATGATGATGAAGGAATCCCGGAAGAACCCAGTAACAGTGAAACAAAGGAGAAGCAACAAAAGGAAGACAACAAAAGATTGCAAGAGTGCAACTAGTGGAGCAAAGCAGCATAAAGTGTGGAGACCTGGAGAAGAACAATAGACAGAAGCAGCGGCAAATGGAAAGTTGCAACACAAGATATGGGATCCAGGCAAATCTAGATCTAAACACATGATCAGGAGATCATGAAATTTTTCTACCTTGGGAGTCTGATGCGGGAGCATTCAGCCAAAGGGAAATTATTGTAAATAATAGACATAGGGGGTCATGCATTTGTGGAATTAGTTTCCTAAATTCCAAGTCAGTTTAATATTTAAGCTTTTAAGTAGATATTCTCAAAATAAATAAATAAAACTAGGAGAGATTTTAGGCATAAAAGGAATGGATGTGGATCATTAAGTGATAAGGAAGCTTTTCTATTTTATAACAGGGAAAAAGATGGAATAAAGCCTCAAGATGCTTTTTGCCATATGTATGCATTGCATGTAGAGTTTCAGAGCTTTTAGTTGAGTGATTTTAGGATTTTTTAGATCATGCTAAGTTTTATAAATTATGAAGCCTCAAAGGCATTGAAAATCAGAGAGAGAGGGAGTGAGAGTGAGGATGAAGAATGAGAAGCCATGAATAGGCCATGATTTCTCTTGTAAATATTTTATTTCTTAATTAATTAGTTCAGTGATTTTGTGTGCATATGTATCTGGAATCTCAGAAATTATATGGTTCGATTTATGGATTGGTGTATATTTTTCTATAATTGAGTTTTGTATTGTTGAGTCGTGGTTGAATTACAGTTAAATGCAGATAACAATCTGGCCAAGAGCTCCAAACAAAATACGGTGGCTATTGAATAAAATGCGTGGGTTGACCTTGCATCACCCACCAAGTTTTTCAAAAGAAAATGCATACATAGCAGTATCTTCATGCCAGTTCCCACCATTTCTCGGCTCAGAAGATGGGTGTTCTCAATACCCTTGCTACTTGTGCCCTAAGGATCTTGGATAAAAAGAGTTTTTAGAAAGAAAAATCCCATCTCCTTGATGTCTTTGTCGAGAATGGTTATAGTAGATTCATGCGTAGAAGGCTTTCCTAAAAGCTGCCAAGAATTGTCTTGCTAAAAGGGAACTGATGGAGCAGATTCCAGGTGTCCATCTTTCGTTTGTTCAGAGGACCACTGCTAAGATTGCAAGGATTCTCAAGATGCATAGTGTCCCCATGACCTTTAGGCCCCTTAACACCATTCGTATGTCCCTCATATCAGTGAAAGATCCTATTGACCCTAAAGATATGAAAGGGGTATATATTATCCCTTGTTCCTGTGGGACCCCCTATATTGCTGAGACTGGTCGCTTCATTAATCAAAGGATTAGTGAGCACGTAGTTGACCTTAAGCATAGGAGAGAAAAGTCTTCCGCTTTAGCTGAACATGTGGGAAAAACCAATCATTATGTTTGTATTGAGGAGGCTAGTGTTATTGCTAGAGTTTCATAGTTCCATCATCGGAAATTTAGGGAAGCTCTTGAGATGTAAAAGAGTTCGAGCAATCTCAATAGAGACGATGGCTGGAAAATCAGTAAGTGTTGGGTCACAACACTCTTCCTAGTCGCTTTTCCACCCCCTTGCCCCCACTCTCCCTGCCCTGCCCTCGTTTCTTAGCTCATCTATTTTTTTTTTTAACTCTTAGATTATCATAATATTAAGTTAAGTTAGCTTATACAATTATTTTTTTGATTAATTAAAATATTTTTATTCTTCCCCCTTGGCTTATTTTAATATTTTTATACTATTAGTACCTTTTATAACTAACTATGATCCTAATTAAATAATTATTCTATATATATATATATATATAGGAATTTAATGTTATAAGTAGTTTAACCTTTAGGTATATATACAATTAATTAAATCTAGATAATTTAAAATTAATTAATAATTATTATGTATTTACATTAATATTCAATTTAATTTTATATTATTTCTCATTCTAATATTAATTTTTATGTATTAATACCTTTTAACTATTACCTTGAGAACCTATATAATACATATAAATATACATATACATAAATATACATATACATATATAATTAAATATATATATATATACATATACAATACATATACATATACATATACATACTAAATATTTTGTAATGTAGTATAAATAATACCTTTTAAACTAATTATTAACTTAACAACCAATAAAAATTACATTATATAAATATATATAAATATATATATAAAAGGGCATGGTCACCATTAATTTTATTTTTATGATCCTCGTCTAGAAGTCAAATTTCGTTGTTGGTCAAGTTAGTCGTTCGAGGCTCTACTCAAACTATTTAACATGCAAAGATGGATCTATTTCTTCAACTTGTCATGACTATGAACCACACTGGTTGGTTCGAAACGCGTCAACAAATGATATTTCATGTGATTTACACTGAAAAATCTCTAGTAAACTTGATATAGATCATAGAAACCTCAATTCTACATATTAAAATTTGATTTTTTTCATTTTTCTTTTTAATATTAATATTTTTTTGATATTAATATTTATTTTCCTATTATTTATTATTTTGGCATATGAATTATTACCAATTTTAATAATAAAAAAATAAAAATTTGCTAGAAATTAAATTTTTCTTCACTTTTCAATACTTTGATGGAATCTTCACATGAGTAACAAATATAAATTATAAGAATACCAAGCTTAAATAATTTGAAATGAAGTGGAAGTATAGAGACTCATATCTACCATTATTAATGACGCAACTATCAAAACAACTAAATTAGGAGGTATTATGGTTCCATTGCTTAATATGAGATAGTAAGTAATCTCTCTAGCTGCTTGATACGAGTTAATATGAAATTTTATTAAATGTGTATTAAAATTAGGCTTATTTCTAATTCCACCGTACAAACTTCAAATATGATTGGTTAAAAAAAAAAATACCATGTAACAAAAATGTGCGTTATGATTTATATTAGAAAATTAATAAAAGAAATTGTTTCGCAATGTATGATTCTTAAATCTAATACACTCAATCATTTTGTATTATATAATTATTGAAATTAATGCATTTTAAATTATTTAAAACAATATATTATTATTATATTAGTATATTTATTCAATAATATATTGAATAAATATATTTATGTCGATAGATTTTCCTATGCATCAATTTTTTCATCAACACTTTTATCATGCTCCTTTCGAGATCAGGTGAGATAATTTCAATAGTTGACTTGAAGTGTGATTGTTTTTTCCAAATATCGGTTGCGTTAGGTGGCATGGCAAAATATTTTTACTACTTTTTTCATTCTTTTATTCCACTCTTGAAAATATTTTTACTGTTTTTTCTCATTCTTTGAGCGCAAATGTGAGAACTAGTGCAAACATCCCATTTCCAAAACGCCATAAAGGGCTGGAACAGAGCAAGATTTGGATCTTCCCCGTTAGGAATACGAAATTCATCCACAACACCCTATAGCAGGTAGTTTAATGCACTACATTAGTTGTCTTCGAAAGTTAGTCTTGATCTTTCTTTACTGTATTCTAATATTGAAGGGTTGGAATGTTTTAGCTAATATATAATTCACGTTTCAGATCTTATTAAATATATTCTCCCAATCCACTGTAGAAACATATTATCATGACTTTTTTCTCAGTTTTCTCAACCTATAAGCCTTGGATTTAGAATTGACAGCAATTAGATTTCCAAGTTATTGAATTCTTCACACATGAAAATGGAAATATATTATTAAAGATTTATAAGCGTTTGTATGTATGCTAGACTTTGTGTAAATGTGTTAGAAACCCCACACAGTTGAATCTAGCTAGTAAAGGTTGAACACACAGCTTTGCAGAGAAAAAAAACTAAAAGAAAATTGAAAGAAGAAAAGAATGATTCATTAGAAAATATGTTACAATGCTCATGATATAGCATTACTGGGTGAAGATCCCAAGGTAATGCACTATAGTGGTGATCAATGAGAAGACTCAACACCTACAACAAGTTCCCGAGATAAGTAGTCAGTTGCGGAGTTAAAGAAGGAGCAAATCAAGGAGTAAATCATGCAAAAGGAATCTTGCATGCAATCCCATGCTCTAACTAAGAGTTTGCATGTAGATGTGTAGTAGTTGCATGTAGTCACATGCTCTAACTAAGAGTCTGCATGTAGGTGTGTAGTAGTTCCAACACCCCGCCTGAACAACACTATGGGGAAAAATAGAAAATGGGCCCTGACAAATAAGGCTAAAGGTCACCCAAAATACAGTGCAACTTGTATTAAAATTGAGGAAAGAGGGAAAACCTCGTGGGAAAAAGCCCCCCTCAGAATACAATGTAATCAAAAGAAAAGAGGAAGAAAAGACAGTTGCTAAGCAACTGTGTCCTTCACTCCAAGACGATCACGTAGAGAGTGAAACTTTTGCTCAGTGAATGTCTTGGTGAAGATGTCTTCAGTATGTTTTGCTGAGGGACAGAACTGCAAATCAATGACCCGATCATGTACTAAGTCTCTAATGTAGTGCATATGGATCTCTATGTGCTTTGTCCACTGCCGCTGTACTGGATCCCTGCAAAATTTGAGAGTGCTCTGGTTGTCACACCAGATGACAATGGGCTGGTGGAACTGAACGCCCAACTTAGTGAGGAAGTGTTGTAGCCACAAAGCCTGAATGGTGATTTTGACTACTCCTCTGTACTCGGCCTCAGCTGAAGAGAGAGCAATAGCAGCCTGCTTCTTGCTCGACCAATAGATAGGGCCAGATCCTAGACTGAGTGAATATCCGAAGGTGGACTTGCGATCAATGTTGTCTCCCGCCCAATTAAAATCTGTGAAGCTAAGGAGATTTAATGCAGTGCCTGCTGCATAGTGAATCCAAAAGGTGATGGTGCCCTGCACATATCGAAGGATGCGCTTGGCAGCATTCCAATGTAGCTCATGCGACTCCTGCATATGAGAGATCTAGTCTGGAGTCGGTGAGGTACAATAAGCTCCCCACTAGATGTCGGTAGAGAGTGTTGTCAACTAATGGAGTGTCACCACCATCCTCAAGGCGGACCCGAAACAAAAAAGGAGTTGGTGCTGGCTTGCAGTCAGTCATGCGAAATCTCTCGAGGAGATCCGTGCATACTTAGCCTGAGATAGTTTGATGCCTGTGGCATCCTGGCTAACCTCAAGACCAAGAAAGAAGTGTAATGGACCCATGTCCATCATCAAGAACCTATCATGCAAGGCCCTCTTGACTGTAGCAATGGCTAAAGCCGAGTTGCTAGTGATTAGGAGATCATCTACATACAAAACTAAGATAAGAAGAGAATCATGTGTCCTAAGCATGTAAACATTCGGATCAGACTTACATCTTTCAAAGTTTTGTGATAAGAGAAAATAATCCATCTTCGCGTGCCAAGCTCTTTGGGCCTGCTTAAGGCCGTAGAGAGATTTCTTCAGTCTGCAGACCAAAGATAAATCCTGAATGAAACCATGTGGCTGCTCCATGTAGATCTCCTCAGATAAGTCTCCATGAAGAAAGGCATTCTTCACATCCATCTGATGTACTTCCCACTACTTGGCAACCGCAATGGCAAGTGTAAGGCACATGGAATCCATCTTTGCTACTGGAGCAAAGGTCTCATCATAATCCATGCCATGCACTTGTTAGAAGCCTTTAGCTAGTAGCCTCGCTTTTCATCTGGTGATTTTCCCATCTGCAGTACTCTTGGTCCTGTAGACCCATTTGCATCGGACAAGTTTCCTTCCTGAAGGAAGAGGGACGAGATCCCAAGTCTGGTTCTCGAGGAGGGAGTTATACTCCTCCTCCATGGCAGACTCCTAATATGGATGCCCAGCAGCCTCAACATAACATTGTGGATCAGAAGACTGAACCAAATGACAATGCCAGGAGGGCGATGGTTCAGTGGCAATGAGGACAAGAGGAGGCTCAATAAACTTTGAGTTAGTCCTCTGCAGATCAGAATTATACCCCACAAGACCATTTCTAGCATCTCGTTGGTCTTGTGCATATATCTCATGTAAGCTCATTGTTCTCTGATTTATGACAGGGGAATATGATTCACTGCTGGAAGCCCGATCTGGGCTTGGATGTGGATCATCATTTGAATGCACTATATTTGTATCTGAAGACTCTGTCTCTGCATCTGCATGCTCTTCCTCAGCATCTGTATGATCTGTATCTGCAAGTGCACTGAGTCATCATCTCGGACATGAGGTAGATAAAAAGTGTCTACATGCGGCGACTGAGGTGCATGCGAGAGACTTTCCTCAAATTTGACACTTCGCTCAATGATGAGCTTGTCCGTAGAGGGAATGAGGAGTCGATATCCCTTCACACCATCAGGGTATCCAACAAATATGCACTCAATGCTCTCTGGATCAAGAGCTTTCCTCTTTTCAGAAGGGATCCGGGCCCATGCTCGAGAGCCGAAAACATGGAGGTGAGTGATCTCTAGTTTAGTGCCGTTCCAAGCCTCAAAGGGGGTCTGATCCTTGATAGACCTATGATGAGATCTGTTCTGGATGTAGTTAGCACAATTAAGTGCTTCGGCCCATAGCTTATGAGGCAATGACTTAGCATGCAGCATGCAGGAAGCCATCTCTTTGAGACATCGGTTCTTTCTCTCAGCAACTCCGTTATGTTGCGGAGTGTATGGAACTGTATATTGCAACTGTATGCTGGACTGAAGGAAAAGGTTTTGAAGTGCTGTGTTAACATATTCCCCCCCCATTGTCTGTACGGAGGGCTTTGATCTTTCTCTCTGACTGTGTCTCAACTAGTGCTTTGAAATCTTCAAAGTGCTCAAAAACATCAAATTTGTTCCTGAGAAGATACACCCAAGTATACCGTCAGAAATCATCAATAAATGTAAGCACATACCTTGCTTTTTTGATAGAAGGATGAGGAAAGGGCCCCATGAGATCACTATGGATCAGATCTAGAGGAGAGGATGCTCTGTGAGTCTTGCCGGTGTCAAAATTTTCTCTGGGATGTTTGCCAAGAACACACCCTTCACAAACTCCTTCATAGAAACTGATATTTGGCAAGCCTTCCACCATATCATTCTTGCTTAGCTGCTGCATATACCTATAATTTAAGTGACCAAACCTTTCGTGCCAAAGCCTACTACTATGATCAGCATGTGTAAGCAATAAGGAGGATTCAGATTCAATAAATTCTGAAAATGTATACAGTCTGGATCCATTGTTTACCTCACCAGTTGCAATTTTGGCGTTGCTATGTAGATCGTATATGTTTACTGCATCTGGAGTGAATTCCACTCTCTTTCCGGTGCCGGAATGAGTGATGTGATAAACTGAAAGCAGGTTTACAGAAAGTTTTGGAGCATGAAGCACATCTTCAAAGCTTCCATGTAAAAGTTCCACTCTACCTTTTCCGTTGACCTCAATAGGTGAGTCATCTCCCATGAGGATGGGAGGTCCTTTGCATGCATCCAAAGAGGAATAGACTTCCTTTGTAGTAGCCATATGATGTGATGCACCAGAATCTATAATCCATGCAACAGGAGAAGAATTAATTGCAACAAAAGCATGAAAATTGTTACCTCTCCCGTGTGGCGGATCCTCAGTTTTCTTCTTGGCGCCCTGAGGGATGTGATCCCCAAGGTTGTGCTTCTGAAGGATTTCTGCCATTTGGTCAATTTGTTTCTTCATGCAAGAAGATTCTGGATGAAATCCTCTTTGACAGTAGGTGCATCTGTTTCCTTTCTTCCCTTTCTCATTTCTCGAGCCGGAGGAGTCATTGAAGGGCTTGGTGTACCCTTCCTTCTTTGGATGGCAATGCGCTTTTCCCTTGTCTTTTTGCTGCTGATTTTTCTGACTTGAATCAGATCTATGATGTTTATTATGGCTGCTATCATGCACAACAAGTGCATGCGCTCTTGGAGGTTTGATTTTCCCCATGCCAATGAGTTTATCTTGCTCAAAAATAAGGGACTCCATAAATTCTTTGAGAGAAGGCATAGTGTAGGATTTACCTGTTGCGAGCCTTACTGAATGAAAAGTAGACACAAAGACGGAGTATTGTGGTCCGAGCTTTGACATAATAGAGGGAATTTGGTGACTCTCCTCCTTGGATTTGTCAATTCCACAACCCTTGAGTTGCAACAATAGATCATTATATTTGGTGAAGAAGTCTTGAATTCTATCATAGTTCCATGGATCCAATGATAGTAGCTCCACTTCGAGCATATGTCCTTTCATCTCATCCTATTTCCCGTAGATATCTTCAACCTTTTTCCAAATCTCATTGGGAGTATTGCAAGCAGATAGATGAAACTGCAAATCTGGAGAGTTGCACATTCATATGGATTCGTGGGCCTCATCCATACAATTGAGGTACTTGGATTTCTCTATGGCTGAAGTGGGTTCCACTTCTGTAGCCATGGTAATCCTGTACAACCCTTTTTGACGAAGGTATCGAGCCATTTGGTCCTTCCTTTCGTGATAGTTGTACGGTGTTAGGATCGATGCTTTGGGAAACTCCATTTTTCTGTCAATCTTCAATCTCCGAGCTGTAATATTTGCAAAATAAAGTACTGGTGCACCTTTTATCTAGCAACTTGTGGGCTCTGATACCATGTAAATGTGTTAGAAAACCTGCATAGATGAATCTAGCTAGTAAAGGTTGAACACACAGCTTTGCAGAGTAAAAACACTAAAGGAAAATCGAAAGAAGAAAAGAATGATTCATTAGAAAATATTTACAATGCTCATGATATAGCATTACTGGGTGAAGATCCCAAGGTAATGCACTATACTGGTGATCAATGAGAACACTCAACACCTACAACAAGTTCTGGAGATAACTAGTCAGTTGCGGAGTTAAAGAAGGAGTAAATCAAGGAATAAATCATGCAAAAGGAATCTTGCATGCAATCCCATGCTCTAACTAAGAGTCTGCATGTAGATGTGTAGTAGTTGCATGTAGTCGCATTCTCTAACTAAGAGTCCGCTTGCATGCAATCCAATGCTCTAACCGAGAGTCTGCATATAGGTGTAGTAGTTCCAACATGGTATCAGAGCTTGGACCCAGGTTCGATTCCCCCGAGCTACGTTTGGGGGGGGGTGTTGGAAGAATCACTACACCTCTATAGAATCCGTAATTTCCACCCTGGGGATCCTAGTTACTAGCTTGTAATGTTTACCAACACTTGCGGGTTTTGGTGTAACGGCAAACCTCCACAGTTCGACAGAGGATAGTGGTCCATTGATTGGTGTTATAGATTGCGATTAGATTTAAAATTTCTTCTTTTATAATTTCTATTGACAATTATACTAATATAAGGGATAAACCAAGTTTTGCGAAACGTTAGATGTAAACATTCAAACCAATTATAAGCACAGATTGAAAGTTGTACAATATTAAGGATAAGGGATCTATAGTTTATAACAACATGCTCCAATGGGGGATGATGCCTCCCTGTGGGGCATCAATAATAGAAGACCATTTTCCATTTTGTTGGGCTATGGAGTCTTATGGAAATCAACAACATTTATCTGTCAGATAGGAGTGTCCCACATGTGGGAAAGTTTTCGTACTAGTTAGAATGTGAACATTTGTGTGAAGTGACCATACAAACTGATTTAGCATTGATTACAAAAAGGACAGAGATGATATAGGATATTATGGGTATGCTTACCACCATTTCACGTAAAGGCCACTGCGTGCAAATGTTTTTGGTGCTAATCCATTCTAGACTTTGGAGCGATGGGAGATGCATCTAGAGAAAGGAATGATAGGCGCAAGACTCTTCATGAGAAATTCGACCGAAAGCTAAACATAATGGAGGCCATGGAGGTCCGAGTGACCAGAATTGATGATAGAATAGCTCTTTCACCATGGATTTATAACATTATTGAGGTGCACATGGGAGAAGGCATTGGGAGCACTCCCTCCATTTACATTGTAACCTACGGGGAGGGGTTATTGAAGTATATGACTAAGCATCCTGGTCATGATATTTTCAATCATTTCACAACTGTGCAAATAAATGCAGAGAGGAGAATAGTTGAGTTCTATATCATTTCATTGTATAATACTTTTAAATATTGTGGATTTACAAATAGTCATTAGATTATAAGGAATTTTGCAAGTTTTTGTCTTGGGTTTTGCACTATTTATATTTTGTGAACATGATGGATATTGTAAGAGTTAAAAACATTCTAAAATTATGATGGGTCTAAAATACATGTTATCTCTTTATATTTTATCATTTAGATAATTATGTTTCTTTTAACCTGATATATGGTTAATCAAAATGTGTGAGAATTTCCATGGGAGATTGTTTACTTTTTAAATATATGATTCTTGAATATTCAATAGATGATTCCATATTAAATTTTGTAATGGGACAATAGAGACTACACAAATTTGTCATTTTCATATAATAATGAATTAATGTTACACCACAAGCCAATACTATTCTTATAATTACAATATCTTAAGGTAACCAACATGTGTGATTTAGATTTTACGATTTTAAGCAGAAGGTGACAAGAAGTCCCTTTGGAACACCGCTTCATGATTTTGAGCAGAAGGTGACAAGAAGTCCCTTTGGAACATTTCTCCATTGCCAATGAGAGTCCATAGTCTCGGCAGAGTCATTCATTGCATCTGAGTCAAGTTTTATTGCACCTTTCATTTGACCTTGTGTTAGTGATCCTCTATTGTCCCTTGTTTAAAGATTTATCTTTAGTTTTCTTAATAATTTAACAGGTTATACTTTAGCTTTATGATAAGAAAAGTGGGAAGCTAACACACTCGGGATACCTAATGCACTAACGCACTAACATTGCTCTATTTCCACCGAGCCTATATAGTACCCTAATAGAGTTGTTAGCATACCCCACGAGAAAGATCACCATACAAGGGAGTGGGAAGGTAATGCATTATGAAAACTAGTACCATGACATTTCTTCGTTGCCAACAGGTGTCGATATATCTAGTGGAGATATCATCATACCCCACTCCAAAAGGAATATGTATAAATATGAGATGTAGTATAGTGGTGAAAATTAATTCATGAAGGGGAAAGGAAATTCATTCATAGTCCAAAATTAATGTATTTGAAAGAAAGCGACACGAGGTAATGATTTAATAATGTAGAATGGAATTATGGTTTCTTGGTGGACCAAATATGAGGTTATTACTTGGTTTAAACATGTGATGAATTGGATTATCAAATTACGGACAGGATCTCCTTTTGACTATAACAATCCTACATAAAAAATTTAAGTGTTTTATCCTATATATATTTGCTTATATTTATAAATATATATATATAATTATAGCATTATGGACATTTATCATATTTTATATATATATATATATATATATATATATATATATATAATATATTATTTTCTCTTATATTTTTTATTTTTATCACTAGAAAGACTCAGCGTGTAAGGTAATGCTTGAGAAATTCAGTATTAACTACAGGAACAACTTCTTCACCTTCAAAATTCTTAAGGGACGAGGTATTTTCTCCCTCAAAATGATCTATAATGAAAGGACCAAGCCATAAATTTTTGAATTTCCCATGCTTTCCAGGCTCTTCATTTTTCTTATCCCATTTTAGAACCCATTCTTGAGGAAGAACGATTCTATCTCTGGCACACTTGTCAAACAACTATTTGACCTTAGCTTGGTGCTTGTATATCATCTCATAAGTTTTTTCTCTCTCGTGATGCAAATGAATCATTTGATTTATTCTTCTTTGCAAATAATTAGGTTCTTCATTAGTTTCTTGTATATTTTTCATAATTTTAGAACCAAGGTAGAGTGGGATAACAACATATAGACCGTAAAAATGTTGTAAGGGGGGAGTATTGATTGACATTTTTGTGCTAACTTAGTCTTCCCATACAACATATTTCAACATTACATGCAAATTTTTATTTTTTGAGTTCAAAGATTTCTTAAGAATTTTCATGATATTATTATTGCGAGATTCAACTAGGTCATTCCCCCATGGGTAATAGGTAGTCAAATGATCTAGTTTAATCTCATAATTATTGCAATTTTTTTTAACAATCTACTAAGAAGAAGGGTTTATCATTATCAACAATAATTTTGTTAGGAACACAAAATCATGAAAATATACTCTCCGCTAGAAAATCCATGATTGCCTTGTCATTGATCTTCTTTAAAGGAATAACCTCAACCCACTTAGTAAAGTAGTTTGTGGTAGTAATAATCTAGTGGTGATGCAAATATTTTACTTCAAGGATGCATACATAATTTCATATAAAAGAACATGTAACCAACTAACTTAAACGCATGAAAAGAATTGGAAATCAAATAGAAACCATGAGATCATAGGCAAAAAATGATTTGATTATAGAGTTCACCCAGTGTGGGTTGTGTCTTCAGGCCCTACTCGATGTAGGGATGCCTCTTTTATTAAAATGGAAGTAGAAATAAACGACAGTCAAATTTACATAAATGACCCTTATACCTCCATTTTCTGACATCGACTGGAAATGAAAAGCTTAGCTGTAGAAATGGACATCACCATTGGATTTGTGGCATGAAATTGTGTCAAACGACTATAAACTTGACCCTCTTTTGAGAAAGTGACCTCTGAAGCTCTAAGGAATATTTAGATTCCCTCAAGATTCTCTGCAAAAATATTCTCCCCAGATACCCCAGGAATATTTCTAAATCCATGCCTGCCTAAACATAGTTCCAACCCGGGGCGCTCTTAGTTATGCCTACAAATTCTTCCCGCTGCTCATTTTCATCACTCCTCCCCTAGTCAAATGGTGAATGAGGTTTATATAAAATCTGTGCAGTTAGAGATTACAAAGGAGTTCTTTGGCTCCTTGGTTGTTCGTACTTGGAAATAGAGAGTTTTTTGGGGGCAGGTTGGGTTCAAAACCTGCCACCCCCAAATATGGCTCAGTCTTGCTTTATTAAGTGGCAATTCGTTGTATGGTTTTGGCGTTGATTTGAATATGAGATTGCCCATTTTGGCCGGCCAACCCCACCGAGTCGGGCGGGTTCAAATTTCATTGGTATCACCTTCCTTGGTAATGCCGGTGAAATGAATTTTATATACAATGAATCATAGTTGGGCCCAGTTGGCCATGTTTGACCGCTGAACAACTGACCTTTATAGTTTTTTTTTAAACAAGGGAGTAAAAACCAATCCGTCGATTTTTAAGGGTCACCAGTTTTTTTAAGTAGGGGACAATTTCTCCTTTTCCATCTTTGGATTCTGTCATTGTGAAGTTCCAATTTGTCACCTATTTAGTGTTGCCACTTGGCCTAGTTTGACCAAAAGTTTGACCACAAATATTTGAGCAAATGAAATTGGATTTGAGTGTCATTCGTCTCGCTAGAATTAATATGACGAGAACTATGATTTGGTCCTAGTTCCACTTCAATCCAGTGAATTTTATTTTTGAGTTATTTCTGGATTCTGAGCATTTTTTGAGCCATCTGGATCATTCCTCCCTACTAATGAGCTTTTGGGCCACTATAAGCTTTATCAGTCAATTGGCAAGTGAGGGAATTTCACCCTCACTTTCTCCTTTTCCATTCATAAGGCCTTGGTTGGATGCATTCTCTTGAAACAAATACGAAGGTACTCCACGTCTCCCTATCATGAAGTCCTAGTTTTCTTGTCAAGAATGATATCCTCGGGTAGCTTATCCAAGTATTCAAGTGAAAATTAGTCCAGTGTAGTAACTTGTCCAGCCGCTTCAGTGTCCATAATCAAAGTCTTGGCTTGAGAGGTCCTAACCTAGGTTCAAAGTTAGTTGCGCCAACCAACAAAAAACTTAACTATTGGCCCTTTCGACAACAACCCGCATAGTGCAGGCTCTAGTCTCACCCGAAGTAGTATGGGGGGATGAAAAAACCAACTTTCGGCATATTGAGGTCACTGTGATGGGTTTCTGTGGCTTCTAGGGCTTATTTCTGACTTTCGTGAACCCTAACCCTTAAAATAAAAATAATTGCAGTAACCTGCAAAAATAAAATCTAACCCTACACAAAGTGCTTTAAACATTCATAACATCAAGTAATTGAGCATATATACTATGTTTGAACATCAATTAAACACTTCTTCATATAAATTGAGATAACAAAGAAAATATATAGAAATTGCATAAGTAAATGCACGTGCACATATACACAATTATGGCTCAAAAACAATCTTTATTAGATGTATTTCTTTCTGTTACAAACTTTTATTCCCTGTGCACACAACTACAAGGGCCCATACACTAAGCTTGTAGATTTACCAAGGTCTCGACACACTCAGTAGAAGGAGCCTTCCCCTTTGCCTAAGTACATGAAACAAACTTTCTTGTCTCAAACTACTTACCCATATAATGATCTCCAATTATTTTTTTCCTTCCTAGACTCACTATGACTCTTTTATATACATTTTTTTTTACAATACCATGGTTCATGGACCATGGGCGAGTACAAAAACTCCCTATATTCTAACAAATTGAGGGACTAAAGCCCCTTTTGACTCCTATTACCTTCACTCTTTGCTCCCTCAAAACGCAGAGACTTTATAAGTATAACAAAATTAATTACAATATTTACCCTAGGGGACCTTGTCCCAACAGACCCCTAACATAATTTTGTGACTCGTCCTCAAGTCACTCTGTTGGTGGCGCTTTGATCTTCACCTGTAGCTCACTAAACTCAACCTTCAACACTTGTTGATCTGTTGATCTTTGCACAAAATCTTGGCCTACTTCCTCGATCAATTTTTCAGTAGTAGGACCTTCAAGTGCAATGCCCATGTGCCTCTGTGTCTATTGCATTCTTTTAAGCTTACTCTGCACTGATAGAGTCAACTAATTAGCCTCATTTTCCCATGATTTTGTCCTCAAATATATGATCGCTTCGTTGTGACGAAGCTAGTCGATCTCGTTCTAAATCATCTTGCCTTCCTGCAATCTAGTGAACCTTTGCATTTGTGTTAAGGTCCGTGTTGTTGATCTGATCTTGTCAAATTTCTTCTGCTTCTCCCTCATGTTTGCTTTGATCTTTTGCAAAGTGGGATCCTCGAGTAGCAGGGTTCAAAATTCCATGGCTTTCTCAAATAATTATGTGCAACCCTTGTTTGTAGCTTGCAAAGTGGCCATTTCTTCTTTGATAGTAGCATTGCATTGCTCTTGAACCTTTGGGGGAGTCGTGGGATGCAAATTAAGCTATAACTCTAAAATCTGCAGTTGTAGCTCGAACCATACTTTGCCGATTTCATCCTTTGACTCCTTCACTACAACAGCCAACTTTTGAATCTTCTCTATAGAGGCTACTTCTGCCAAGATTTTAAGCTCTTGAAGCTAATTGCAAACCTATACAATAGTTTCTTCCAGTTGTTGGCTTCACCTTGTGATCTCTTCTTTTTCTCTAAGGGCCTGCAGCTTCTCCTCAAAAATATTATGGTTATTGGTCTTGACTTCACTGATTACCAACAATGAAGATTTCTTCTAAATCCTCAATTCATCTGACACCCCTTGGTCTAGTTCATGGAGAGTCTGGATGGGAAGCGTCGTAATATTGAAGCTTACATTCTTCATCTACAACAATTGTGCCCTTTATTCTTATGTGTCGATGTGCAGACATCCTTCTAGCAGTTAAATGGCATAGATATCCAAATTTATTTCTATTTCCAACATTGACCCAGTCACTTGACTCAGCCTCTTTTTCTTCCCACTTGCATGTCCCATGCTTGCTTGTAAAATATATGTTTGGACCTGCAACTCCCGCAGGTCCTGTCGTACCTTTCCTAGCACCTACTAGTATCGTTCCTCAATGTGGCCCCACAAATTTGTTGTAGTTTCACATACCACATCTCCACTTTTATCAAGTCCCCTTCTGTGAGGACCAAAGGGGTTGCATCCACTAATCTATTTGAATTTTGTTTCTTGTGCAACCTATTGGAGGCCTGCTTCTTCCTTTTCATGACAACAAAGGGGGATTCCAACTCCAAAACCCCTTCATCTTCTGCCTCTATCTCTTCCTCCACCCATTTTTTTTTCGTTTATGACTCGTCGACATTGATTGTGGACTACGACATAGTCTTCTCCTAGGCTACTTCTTTTTATTTGGTCATTGCTTCTTTTTCTCTTGCGACAAATTCCTTCTTCTGCATAGCCTTTTCCCGAGCGGAAGCCTTCTATGCTTCCTTTTTCTTTTATGCTATCGTGGTCTATGTATTTGATCCCTTAGTGTCCTTACTAGTACCTGTGTCGGCATCTGAAGGGGTGAGCCAATCAATTGGCCACCAAATAAGGCAACTCGTTCCATATGCCCATGGCATCCTTCTTTGCGTGTATGTGTAGATTGTGGAAATCTGCTTTAAATTCGGCAATTTTGGCATATTGCGCATGCAATGTTCACAAGAACCTCGGTCACTGGTTGATTACCATCCTCAATTCTATTTCAAATAGAACCCAAAATATTTTAGTCTCTATTGTCTGTGTGGTGTCTTTGGTGGCCCATAGCGAAGTGAACTTCGCAACTTCTGAGAGGTTTGAGTCATGCTGAGGAAATTTACTGTCCTCGGGTGTCCTCTAGGCCACCAATGCTATCAGTAGCAATAGCTATGCTTAATGGAGTGCATTGCCCTCATCCTGGGCCTCCCTTCAATTCTCTAAAAAATCCTTGCACAAATATTCCTAATTATACTAGACTCCTTTGGCAAACTACGCAACCAAAGACACAACTAGTGCTGGTACTTCACCTTTGGGGCACTTTCTCATTATATTCCATCTCTAAAAGTTCTGCAGCAAATTGTACCACGATGTTTGAGATAGACCAGATGGAGTATCCTCATGAATTCTTCACCAGACCAAAACTTCTCTCATTTGGTTCGCAAGCTTCTTTTCCTGCGATTTTTCCCCAAACACCTTCGTAGGGTCCAGCCCTTGGTATGGAAAAAACGTAATCAGATGGATCAACATGTAAGTTATGGGGATGGGTTCTCCCAGCTAGAGACACCCGTCATGGACCAATGTTAGTAATTGGCACACACATATGGTGTTTATATTGGTGCGGCTAAAGTGTGACACCCACAACATATTCAAAAGCCCCATGGTCCTAACACCAGCTACTCGTTTCATCGGCTCCAATTGTGTGACATCTGACTCTTCATAATATACCTCGGATAGGTATTTGTTCAATGCTAATTAAGGGAACTTCTCATGGTCCCCTAGCTCCTAATTGTCCATCTTTAGTGTCGGTATGCAGGCCATCAAAGCACCCTCAAACACCACATTCTCTAACAATAGTAGCATGGAAACCATGAACTTCGCATTCTCTGGATCTTTCAACACTTTTGCTATGGCATACTGGGGTAGGATATATTTTGGTAGCCGATTCATTGGTTCAAACTCCTTAGTATCAATTTCTTCTATGCCTCTATGCATTTCATCCTCATCCAAATCCATCAGCTATGGATTGTAGTGACCTATCCATCTTCCCTTTTTGGTGGATTTCTATCAAGTTTTTCCACAGTTAATGTTACACTAGTACTTCTTGAGGTTTTTTCTGCGTCTTATCCCCCATCATGGAAGCAAAAGTCTTAGATATTACAGGCCTAGGCATCATAGACATAAATCTTGTAGGTATAGATGTGGCTGGTTCCATCTTAGGGGGAGTTGCAATCATCTATCCAGAAAGCTCTTATGGTAATATCAAGAAAGTTTGCAAACGTCGGTCATGAAAGGAGTTCCTCCCAATCTAGATCATGCATACAGTCTTGGACTTGGCACAAAGCAAGGTTAAATTAAGGAAAAATCTTGGGAAGCAAAGTGTTTGAATGCATAGAAGCATGCCATATATATAGATGAATTTGAATTCAAATCCAATTGTTCCCTCCAACTCCCAGTCATTAATGCATCTTTGAAGACATATTTCCAAAGATATGCTCCATAAATGTGTTTCTGCCGCTCCTTTCAACAAAATTTTTTCTGTCTAGTCAGCTATAGTGCTTCCAATGGTAAATTTTTAGGAAATACACATGGCACCCAACCTTGTGGCGTAGCTCCTTCAGCGCTACTCCCCTCATCTTTCCAACTTTCAAGCAGTGTAGTTTATAGTCCGATACTTCCTTGCAGTTACCAGGAGTACTAAGGCTATCCCACAGTCATATAGTCATTGTGCAGGAGTGGGATCACCCCTACAACTTCAATCGACTGCCATTGACCTTTCTTGTGAATAATTCCCCATTCAGCTTTGCGAGCTAAACGACACCTTCATTTGTAATTTCCTTAACAATACAGGATCCCAACCAATGCATTTGAAACTTTTCAGGGAGCTTTGTAAAATTACTATCGTATAGCAACAATGGATCATCGTTATTCAAGGTCCGCTGTTTGATATGGTGATCATTCCATGCCTTTTCATGGTCCTTCTACACCTGCTAATGAAATCCTATCAAGACGTGATCCTCTTCCAACTAAGATGTGATGTGTGAGTCATTCCTCCATGGTATCAAGATCAACCATATCTGTAACTATTGTAATCTACAAACTTGGTACAATATATTCCATGGGAATTACAAACTCCTTCCCATACACCAATTTGAACAGGATTTGTCCTGTCAACTTCTTGCAAGTAGTCATGTATGCCCAAAGGACCATCGATATGCGCACATCCTAGTCATTCGACTTCACATTGAAAATCTTTGTCAAGGCACTCTCCAGAATTTTGTTGAAGCCTTCAACCATGCCATTCAATTAAGGGTGATAAGGCATAATATTTTGATGATATACCTGGAATTCCTCAAGCAATGCAACAATTATCTCATTTAAGAATTGTGCTCCCTTATCACTCATTAAAATCTTAGGGTAGCTGAACTGAGACAAAAGATACTCAAAGATAAAAATTTGTAGCCGTATTTTTGCTACAATCTTTGATGGGTTATGCCTCCACCCACCTGGTGAAGTATTCAGTCATTGTAATAATGTATCTCACCCCCATCTTTTTCCTTGGTGGTTGTATTGGTCACAAAAATTCGATCGCCCGCTTATCAAATGCCTGCAACGTCACTTGTATATTCCAGGGCAATTTACCTCTTCGTGATGGTATCCCCATTCTTTAACAAAAATTTCACACCCTGTAATATGTCTTAGAATCCTTATGCATAGTGGCCCACCAAAGTCCTACGCATATCATTTTCTACATAGTTGCTCTTCCTACATAATTTCCTCCCACTACTCCTCAATGTGTTTCTACAAGGATACCTGGCTGCTCATACTCTGGGACATATCTACGCAATATTTCATCAGAGCCCATTTTGTATAAGTATCCGAATATCATAGAAAAATCAGCAGCCCAGACCTCCAGTTCTTTTTTTTGTTGTGTCGAATATCCTTCCGAAGCTGTACATGTGGACAAAAATTGAATTATATCTATGAAGTGATAATCTGTGACATGAACAATGAAGAGCTACACATCAGGTAACCCTTCCTCAAATTTGTAGGATCATCACCATTCTCAATCCGCGAGAGGCGATCTAGACCAGCATTCAGGTGCCTTGGCTTCAAAATTACTTCAAAATCATATTCTTGGAATAATAACAATCACCTATAGATCTTCCCCACCAACATAGGCGTGTTGGCCAAGTATTTTAGAGAAGAATGGTTTGTATACCTCTTGAAGTGCACTCCTAATAGAGAGTGCCAGAATTTTTGTAGTGTATACACCATTTCTAACCCTTCTCTCTTTGTGCTTGAGTAATTTTTTTCGGCCTTTGACAACATCCTAATCATGAATGCTACTGGGTGGTCGATATCTCCTGCACCCAGTTGTGTCAGCACAACACCCAGTGCAATACGGGACACATCTACATGAACATGAAATTTCTTCTTCCAATCAGGGAATACTAAAATGGGTGCGATGACCATTTTCTCCTTCAAAATATCCAATTTTTTCTGGAAATCCTTGTCCCAGCAAAACATGGCATCCTTTTTAAGCAATTCTTCCATTAATGTAGTTATTTTTTCATACTCTTTGATGAAATTCCTGTAATACCTGGTATGGTTGAATGTTGTGCGTAGCTATTTAACATTCTTCAGGGCCTTGAAATTAACAATAACTATGATCTTGGAAGGATCTACCATCAATCCCTGCTTTCAAACCACATGGCCCTAGAGTATCCCATAAGGTACGCAAAATATGCACTTCTTCAGGTTAAGGGTTATCTGATGTTTTCGATATCTTTTTTGATAGGTATCCAGCATGAGGCACAAACTAGCAACATGACACTTTACCAATCCAAACATTGTCTAGTCATCAAAGTAGACCTCCAAAAATTTGTCGATAAATTCCTTGAAGGTTGCAACTACTACTCGTGAGAATATTGTGGGCACATTATTCAGCCCAAAAGGCATAACTGTGTATTGAAAACAGCCCCACTCAATTGCGAAGGTGGTTTTACTCTGATCCTCCAACACGATCTTGATCTAATGGTACTGTTAGCCCTGAGATGCAGTGCTGAATTTTGGAAGGTCAAAGAGGGGCTTGGTATGATCTACTGTTCTCAAAGGGGGCCCCACCTGGGTCATTTTTTCCCTTTTCTCCACTTACCCGTTCAATTGCTAACCTTCCCGTTTCCTTCGTTCACCCTCTAACCCTAACAAAATACTCCCTTTTGGCCTTAGCTCAAAGCGCAAAGCCAAAGTACCCATAAAACCTTACCATATTCCCTTGTGCGCTCATAAAATACCTCACCGCATCCATGTTGTTGATATTCTCCCACCAATCGAACCACCCATATTTCTCTCGATAAAGGCAACCTGCCCAATCGGCCTCCACCATCAAATCACCTCCGCTAGATCAGATGGTCCTTGCTCATATCGCATGGACAATTAGAATGAGTGGTACCTGTGTGATATAGGTGGTTTCTCTCTCTCCTCCATCGCTACGTGTCAACCACTGAATGGAATCGCATGACTTTAGACAATTACCACTTACCACCCAATGTTCACTCGATAAAAAAAGAAAAACCATTGCCGCCCAAAGTAAACCACCCTGCCTGTTACTGTCCATGCAACTCCACTACCCGATAACCGTCCGATCTACTTGCTTGAAGATCTGATGGCCCGGACATATCCTGCTCCCACCATGATCATTAGCCTCTGTAGATTGATCTCTGGCACACGTCTCCTCAATATGATGGCTACCATCAATGACCATCCTCGCCATTCATCTACCCATGCACTTCATCCCGATGTCTAGTTTGACCCCAACAGCCGAATTAAATAGACTACATGGACAATGGAGCAAAGGACACAGCATGACTCAGCAACTGAATTAAATAGTCATGGAACTCCACTGCCATGATCAACCCAACCACATGGAGGATAGCACGGTACCAGAACTGATTAGGTTTTCATAGTGGAGAAAGAAACTACATTCAAAGACGCTATTAGATAGTTAATGGTGGTTGGTGGTCAATTAAATCCCTCCATCCCTAAAATGGCTAAGGGCCATTGTAATGATAGATTATAAATAGCCAAAAGGAAGATGTAATCAAGGTTTGCATTTGATGTAAGGTTAAACTTCTGGAGACTATAGACACTCTGTAACTTGCAGCATCTCATCTGCATTTTCAGCAATGCAAGTTTATTTTGTTGTTATATGCTCACTGTCCATTTCTTCTCTGTTCTAAGCTTGTGCATGTGGCACTATATTCATGATTGCTTCCATGTTTAATACTAGATCACTGTCATCTTATCTCTGTATTGAAATATTGAATGTATCAGTGAGTAGTCCACTCAGGTTTCTTGTGTGTCTGATTCAAAACAACTGTCATCTTGTCTTTGCATTGATAGATTAGATCTACAAGTTTCTTTACCGGTTGCAGCCAGCCATCACATGGTTGTGTGTATCTGCTAGTGTGGTCAGTATTTTCCATATTCACTTAATATCTAAATTGTTAAGCATTGGTGGTCTAAGGCCTTGTAGCCTGAGGGTGTTCATGCATGTCTGGAGTGAAAACAGAGTAGAAGTGATTATCTGGCTTGAACCAAACCATCATCCCTTCCAATAAACTTCTACAAAAATAATTTAATTTATATGTTACCAGGAATCTCTGATCTACAACCTAGGAGAGTTTCATGGAGATCTAATATAATTGGCATCATTGTTGGGTAAAGGAGATTGAAGCTCAGCTTCCCTGGGAGAATGACACAGACTTGGCTTTGATGATAGACAAATTCTGGACACATTTTTGGTTGTAATCATCTATCTGGCGACTCTACTAGAGGAATAATATCTTGGTGACTCCACATCACAGTTTTGGCTTAGTTTGTGAGGCACACTCGGAGAAATCCTCAGAAATCACCAACTGACCCAGTACCTGACCCTGAGAAGATTATCAAGGAGAGAAATACATCACAAAAAGGAGCATCAGGATCAGGTAAACCTAAACAATCTTATGCATCTCTGCAAGTAAGGCTTGTAACAGAGCACATACATATTGAGAATATAGCCTCTAGCACTAGCAGTGAAGAAAAATTTTCAGAGATTCATAAAGCTCCTTATTCTTTAGTTCCTACTTTAGATTTCAGCCGAAAGGAAACCTCCCCTCCTGTCCATCATATTCCTTTAGCCCTGTTAGTCATTTCTTAACTCCCTACCTTTCAGGCAACCAACACTCTTACATCTACCCCAGTCATGGCAGGCCCACAAGCACCCACGAAAATGGAAAGAATCATAGCTGCTAGGTATGGGCGCTTGGTCTTGCCTACTATTTTGAATGCCATGCATATAGGAGAATATCAAAAGTACATGCCTAAGTTCACTAGGACAGAAGGTGTCATAGCAGAAGCACATCTTGAGTCTTTTTATAGCTATGCTAATAATCTAGACATTAGTGAAGATGATGTGTGGATGAGGGTATTTGTCCAAAGCCTAGATGGAGAGGCTAGAAAATGGTTCAGAGAATTAACCCCTAGGTCTATAACAAACATCGAGGCCTTAGATAATATTTTCCTAAAGCATTGGGGGGATAAGAAATATCTGCTCTATTATCATATTGAGTTTGGCAACCTAAAAAGGGAAAATGGGGAGTCATTGTCCAATTTCAATAAAAGGTTCAACCGAATGTATAGCAAGATACCAGCTAAAGTGAAACCTACTCCCACCTCTGCCAAGCTTACTTATGCCAATGCCTTTGATTCTGAATTCTGCCTGCTATTGAGAGAAATAAGATGTGCTTCTCTGGCTGAGATGCACGATGCAACCTTGGAGGTAGAATCTAATATCATGGCTATAGAGAAACTCAAAGGACATGCTGATTAGAGGAGACAGAGGGGTGAATCTTCATCATATTCAGATCCCAAGTTAGATAATATGACCAAGATGATAGAGTCATTAGCCTCTAAAGTCTTTAAGCTAAAAATGGAACAACATTTTCGGAGGAGAAGTGCTCCTAATGCCTTGGCTTTTAGAAATCCGAACCTATACAAGGGAACTAATGAGCAGCTGTAGGTTCCTAAAAGAAACAATGATGCAAATGAAGACCAATGTGAGGAAAACGATGAGATCCATTGTCTAGAAGACAAAGGTAGTGCTTCCTTCTTGACCTTGGCTGCCTATGAAGAGTCGTTATTTAAGGACCAGATCAACCAAGAATGGGATGGTAGGGCTATTCTACAAATTGTTTATCAACACCAATATGACCTGAGATCTATGATGAATAATGCCAAAGAAACTGTTGCTCATAAATTTGTTTTCCTTGTAGAACAACAAGATAATAAGCAAGAGCAACCAACAGTTGATCCTATCATCCTCAAAGCTACAGTCATAGAGGTAAGAGACCTTGACAAGTCCCCTAATTCTTTTAGCTTTCAATCAAAAATCTAGAAGCCAAGAATACCTATGTCCCTAATTGAACCAGTGAGGAATGAGTCCCTTAAGAAATCTATCCTTGGGGATCTTCAGCCGAAAACCATCCAAGCCTCCAATGACTTTGCGAATTTGTAAAATGACCAACCAACTATTATTCTCAGCCCAATAATCGAAAATTGTGAAGACAATCCCCCATCATTCTATGTCTCCTTGACTAGCCATGACAAAATCCTTCATAATTGTCTATTGGACATTGGTGCTAGCCATGCTTCTATGCCCAAGGCTGTCATAGATAAGCTCGGTCCTGACATTACCCAACTTTATCAGTTGGCTTCTATGCAACTTAAAAAACCAGTGTGCCAATTAATGGAGTAGGAAGGGCCACAAAATTGGGAAATGTTCTTTGATGGAGCTTGCTCTGAGGAAGCTAGAGGAACAGGTGGAGTTCTAGTGTCCCCCACACAAGAATGCATTGATTCACCTCTTTTATTAACTTTTCAGGTCAAAAATGACACAGCAGAGTATAAAGTAGACCTTATTATTTAGCAGATGTACAAAACCTTCCAAGCGAAACATTCAAGGCTGAATGTATACAGAGATGAGGTGAAATATAGACCATCCTTGCTCGATAATATCAAATGTTGTAAAGTTTTTGAAGTAGGTGATCAAATCAATAGGCTTTTACAAGTCTTTGATGAATTGGCTGATATACACATTAACCAAGAGAAACAAACCTTTCATAGAAAGGTAAAAAGGGTCAATTTTCAGGTTGGTGACTCGGTTCTCAAATGGGCTGCATTGAAGGAAAAGAAAGGAAATCATGGTAAATTTTATGCTCTATGGATAGGACCTTTTGTAATCTCTCAAGTACATGGGAACAATCTTTCATGCTAAAAAGCTTGGAACAAGAAGCAATTTTTGATGGCCCAATCAATGGGCAGTTTTTTAAAGTTTATTTCATTTACGACTTTCAGGCCTTAGCATTTTAAATATGTTCTTTTTACAATTTTTAGTGTAGGCTTATATAGACTTCATGCCCAATGGTATACTAGACAATGTTTCTGATCTTGCTTTCATATAGAAGGCAGTGCTCTATGGTTCTTGAAACCTCACAGGGAGGATTTCATCCCTAGAAGGAGCTAGTGTTAGCCTTGAGATGTAGTGCTGACTTTTGGAAGGTCAAAGAGGGGCTTGGTTTGATCTGTTGTTCTCAAAGGGGGCCCCACCTGGGTCATTTTTTCCATTTTCTCCACTTACCCATTCAATTGCTAACCTTCCCATTTCCTTCATTCACCCTTTAACCCTGACAAAATACTCCCTTTTGGACTTAACCCCAAGCGCAAAGCCAACGTACCCATAAAATATGACCATATGCCCTTGCGCGCTCATGAAACACCTCATTCATCCATGCCATTGATCTTCTCCCACCAATCCATCACCCCATATTGCTCTCGATAAAGGCAGCCTGCCCAATCAACCTCCACCATCAGAACACCTCTGCTAGATCTGACGGTCCTCGCTCATATTGCATGGACAACTAGCACAGGTGGTACCCACATGATATGGGTTGTTTCTCTCTCTCCTCTGTCGCTACGTGTCAGCCATTGAATGGAATTGCATGACTTCAGATAGTTACCACTTACCGCCCAATGTCTGTGCGATAAAATTAAAAAAAAAAAACACACATTACCACCCATAGTAAACCACCCCGCCCGTTACCGTCTGCATAGCTCCACCGCCCGTTACCTTCTGCATAGCTCCACTGCCCGATAACCACCCAATCTAACTGCTTGAAGATATAAAGGCCCTGACATATCCCGCTCCCACCGCGATCGTTATGACGACCCTGACATATCCCACTCCCACGACGATAGTTATGATGGCCCTAACATATCCCACTCCCACCACAATCGCTATGATGACCCTGACATATCCCACTCCCACCATGATCATTATCCTCTAGAAATTGATCTCTACCACACATCTCCTCGATCCAATGGCCACCATCCATGACCATCCTCACCATTCATCTGCCCATGCACTTCATCCCGATGTCTATTTTGACCCCAACAGCCGAATTAAATAGAGTACATGGACAATGGAGCAAACGACACAGCATGACTCAACAACTGAATTAAATAGTCATGGAACTCCACTACCATGATCAACCCAACCACATGGAGGATAGCATGGTACCAGAATTAATTAGGTTTTCATAGTGGAGAAAGCAACTACGTTCAAAGATGCTATTAGATACTTAATGGTGCTTGGTGGTCAATTAAAGTTCTCCATCCGTAAAATGGCTAAGGGCCATTGTAATGCTAGATTATAAATAGCCAAAAGGAAGATGTAATCAAGGTTTGCATTTGATGTAAGGTTCAACTTCTGGAGACTATAGACACTCTGTAACTTGCAACATCTCACCTGCATTTTCAACAATACAAGTTTATTTTGTTGTTATATGCTCACTGTCCATTTCTTCTCTGTTCTAAGCTTGTGCATGTGGCACTATATTCATGATTGCTTCCATGTTTAATACTAGATCACTGTCATCTTATCTCTGTATTGAAATATTGAATGTATCAGTGAGTAGTCCACTCAGGTTTCTTGTGTGTCTGATTCAAAACTATTGTCATCTTGTCTTTTCATAGATATATTAGATCTACAAGTTTCTTTACCGGTTGCAGCCAGCCATCACATGGTTGTGTGTATCCGATAGTGTGGTCAGTATTTTCCATATTCACCTAATATCTAAATTGTTGAGCATTGGTGGTCTAAAGCCTTGTAGCCTGAGGGTGTTCATGCATGTCTGGAGTTAAAACAGAGTAGAAGTGATTATTTGGCTTGAACCAAACCATCATCCCTTCCAATAAACTTCTACAAAAATAATTTAATTTATATGTTACCAGGAATCTCTGATCTACAACCCAGGAGAGTTTCATGGAGATCTAATATAATTGGCGTCCTTGTTGGATAAAGGAGATTGAAGCTCCACTTCCCTAGGAGAATGACACAGATCCGGCTTTGATGATAGACAAATTATGGACACATTTTTGGTTGTAATCATCTATCTGGCGACTCTACTGGAGGAATAACCTCTTGGTGACTCCACATCACAGTTTTGGCTTAGTTTTTGAGGCACACTCAGAGAAATCCTAAGAAATCACCAACTGACCCAGTACTTGACCCTGAGAAGATTATCAAGGAGAGAAAGACATCACAAAAAGGAGCATCAGGATCAGGTAAACCTAAACAATCTTATGCATTTCTGCCAGTAAGGCTTGTAACAAAGTACATACATATTGAGAATATAGCCTCTAGCACTAGCAGTGAAGAAAAATTTTCAGAGATTCATAAACCTCCTTATTCTTTAGTTCCTACTTTAGATTTCAGCCCAAAGGAAACCTCCCATCCTGTCCATCACATTCCTTTAGCCCTCTTAGTCATTTCTCAACTCCCTACCCTTCAGGAAGCCAACACTCTTGCATCTAACCCAGTCATGGCAGGCTTGCAAGCACCCACGAAAATGGAAAGAATCATAGCCACTGGTATGGGTGCTTGGTCTTGCCTACTCTTTTGAATGCTGTGCCTATAGGAGAATATCAGAAGTACATGCCTAAGTTCACTAGGACAGAAGGAGTCACAGAACATCTTGAGTCTTTTTATAGCTATGCTAATAATCTAGACATTATTGAAGATGATGTGTGGATGAGGGTATTTGTCCAAAACCTAGATGGAGAGGCCAGAAAATGGTTCAGAGAATTAACCCCTAGGTCTATAACAGACATCGAGGCCTTAGATAATGTGTTCCTAAAGCATTGGGGGGATAAGAAAGATCTGCTCTATTATCATATTGAGTTTGGCAACCTAAAAAGGGAAAATGGGGAGTCATTGCCCGATTTCAATAAAAGGTTCAACCGAATGTATAGCAAGATACCAGCTAAAGTGAAACCTACTCCCACCTCTTCCAAGCTTACTTATGCCAATGCCTTTGATTCTGGATTCTGCCTATTATTGAGAGAAATAAGATGTGCTTCTCTGGCTAAGATGCAGGATGCAGCCTTGGAGGTAGAATCTAATATCATGGCTACAGAGAAACTCAAAGGACATGTTGATTAGAGGAGACAGAGGGGTGAATATTCATCATATTCAGATCCCAAGTTAGATAAGATGACCAAGATGATAGAGTCATTAGCCTCTAAAGTCTTTGAGCTAAAAATGGAACAACATTTTCGGAGGGGAAGAGCTCCTAATGCCTTGGCTTTTAGAAATCCAAACCTCTATAAGGGAACTAATGAGCAGCTTTAGGTTCCGAAAAGAAAAAAGGATGCAAATGAAGACCAATGTGAGGAAAACGATGAGATCCATTGTCTAGAAGACAAAGGTAGTTTTTCTTCTTGACCTTTGCTGCCTATGAAGAGTCGTTCTTTAAGGACCAGATCAACCAAGAATGGGATGGTAGGGCTATTCTACAAACTGTTGATCAACAACAATATGACCTGAGATCTATGATGAATAATGCCAAAGAAACTCTTGCTCATAAAGTTGTTGTCCTTGTAGAACAACAAGATAATAAGCAAGAGAAACCAACAGTTGATCCTATCATCCTCAAAGCTCCAATCATAGAGGTAAGAGACCTTGACAAGTCCCCTACTTCTTTTAGTTTTCAATCAAAAATCCAGAAGCCAAGAATACCTGTGTCCCTAATTGAACTAGTGAAGAATGAGTCCTTTAAGAATTATATCCTTCAGGATATTGAGCCGAAAACCATCCAAGCCTCCAATGACTTTGCGAATTTGTAAAATGACCAACCAACTATTATTCTCAACCCAATAATCGAAAATTGTGAAGACAATCCCCCATCATTCTATGTCTCCTTGACTAGCCATGACAAAATCCTTCATAATTGTCTATTGGACATTGCTGTTAGCCATGCTTCTATGCCCAAGGCTGTCATAGATAAGCTCGTTCCTGACATTACCCAACTTTATCAGTTGGCTTCTATGCAGCTTAAAAACCCAGTGTGCCATGTCATGGAGAAGGAAGGGCCACAAAATTGGGAAATGTTCTTTGATGGAGCTTTCTCTGAGGAAGCTAGAGGAACAGGTGGAGTTCTAGTGTTCCCCACACAAGAATGCATTGATTCACCTCTTTTATTAACTTTTAAGGTCACAAATGACACAGCAGAGTATAAAGTAGACCTTATTATTTAGCAGATGTACAAAACCTTCCAAGCGAAACATTCAAGGCTGAATGTATACACAGATGAGGTGAAATATAGACCATCCTTGCTCGATAATATCAAATGTTGTAAAGTTTTTGAAGTAGGTGATCAAATCAATAGGATTTTACATGTCTTTTATGAATTGGCTAATATACACATTAACCAAGAGAAACAAACCTTTCATAGAAAGGTAAAAAGGGTCAATTTTCAGGTTTGTGACTGGGTTCTCAAATGGGATGCACTGAAGGAAAAGAAAGGCAATCATGCTAAATTTTATGCTCTATGGATAGGACCTTTTGTCATCTCTCAAGTACATGGGAACAATCTTTCATGCTAAAAATCTTGGAAGAAGAAGCAATTTTTGATGCCCAATCAATGGGCAGTTTTTTAAAGTTTATTTCATTTACGGCTTTCAGGCCTTAGCATTGTAAATATGTTCTTTTTACAGTTTTTAGTGTAGGCTTATATAGTCTCCATGCCCAATGGTATACTAGGAAATGTTTATGATCTTGCTTTCATATAGAAGGTAGTGTTCTATGGTTCTTGAAACCTCACAGGGAGGATTTCATCCCCAGAAGGAGCTAGTGTAAGCCCTGAGATGTAGTGCTGACTTTTGGAAGGTCAAAGAGGGGCTTGGTTTGATCTGTTTTTCTCAAAGGGGGCCCCACCTGGGTCATTTTTTCCACTTTCTCCACTTACCCATTCAATTGCTAACCTTCCCATTTCCTTCGTTCACCCTTTAACCCTGACAAAATACTCCCTTTTGGACTAAACCCCAAGCGCAAAGCCAACATACCCATAAAATCTGACCATATGCCCTTGCGCGATCATGAAACACCTCATTCATCCATGCCATTGATCTTCTCCCACCAATCCATCGGCCCATATTGCTCTCGATAAAGGCAACCTGCCCAATCGACCTCCACCATCAGAACACCTCTGCTAGATCTGACGGTCCTCGCTCATATCGCATGGACAACTAGCATGGGTGGTACCCACGCAATATGGGTTGTTTCTCTCTCTCCTCTGTCACTACGTGTCAGCCATTGAATGGAATTGCATGACTTTGGATAGTTACCATTTACCACCCGATGTTTGTGCGATAAAATAAAATAAAAAAAAAAACACACATTACCACCCATAGTAAACCACCCTGCTCGTTACCGTCTGCATAGCTCCACCGCCTGTTACCTTCTGCATAGCTCCACTGCCCGATAACCACCCAATATAACTCCTTAAAGATCTAAAGGCCCTGACATATCCCCCTCCCACCACAATCGTTATGGCGACCCTGACATATCCCACTCCCACCACGATCGTTATGACAGCCCTAACATATCCCGCTCCCACCACAATCGTTATGATGGCCCTGACATATCCCACTCCCACCACGATCATTAGCCTCTGCAAATTGATCTCTACCACACATCTCCTCAATCCAATGGCCACCATCCATGACCATCCTCGCCATTCATCTACCCATGCACTCCATCCCCACATCGAGTCTGACCCCAATAACCGAATTAAACAGAGAGCATGGCCAATGGAGCAAAGGACGCTGCATGACTCAATGGGTAGTTTTTTAAAGTTTATTTCATTTACAGCTTTCAGGCCTTAGCATTGTAAATATGTTCTTTTTACAGTTTTTAGTGTAGGCTTATATAGACTCCATGCCCAATGGTATACTAGGCAATGTTTCTGATCTTGATTTCATATAGAAGGCAGTGGTCTATGGTTCTCGAAACCTCACAGGGAGGATTTCATCCCCAGAAGGAGCTAGTGTTAGCCCTGAGATGTAGTGCTGACTTTTGGAAGGTCAAAGAGGGGCTTGGTTTGATCTGTTGTTCTCAAAGGGGGCCCCACTTGGGTCATTTTTTCCATTATCTCCACTTACCCATTCAATTGCTAACCTTCCCATTTCCTTCGTTCACCCTTTAACCCTCACAAAATACTCCCTTTTGGACTTAACCCCAAGCGCAAAGCCAACGTACCCATAAATGCTGACCATATGCCCTTGCGTGCTCATGAAACACCTCATTCATCCATGCCATTGATCTTCTCCCACCAATCCATTGGCCCATATTGCTCTCGATAAAGGCAACCTGCCCAATCGACCTCCACCATCAGAACACCTCTACTAGATCTGACGGTCCTCGCTCATATCGCATCGACAACTAGCACGGGTGGTACCCACACGATATGGGTTGTTTCTCTCTCTCCTATGTCACTACGTGTTAGCCATTGAATGGAATTTCATGACTTCAGATAGTTACCACTTACCGCCCAATGTCTGTGCGATAAAATTAAAAAAAAAAACACACATTACCACCCATAGTAAACCACCCCGCTCGTTAACGTCTGCATAGCTCCACCGTTGGTTACCTTCTACATAGCTCCACTGCCTGATAACCACCCAATCTAACTGCTTAAAGATCTAAAGGCCCTCACATATCCCGCTCCCACCACGATCGTTATGACGACCCTGACATATCCCACTCCCACCACGATCATTATGACGGCCCTAACATATCCCGTTCCCACCACAATCGTTATGATGGCACTAACATATCCCACTCCCACCATGATCATTAGCCTCTGCAAATTTATCTCTACCACACATCTCCTCGATCCAATGGCCACCATCCATGACCATCCTCGCCATTCATCTGCCCATGCACTTCATCCCGATGTCTAGTTTGACCCCAACAACCGAATTAAATAGACTACATGGACAATGGAGCAAAGGACACAACATGACTCAGCAACTGAATTAAATAGTCATGGAACTCCACTGCCATGATCAACCCAACCACATGGAGGATAGCACGGTACCAGAACTAATTAGGTTTTCATAGTGGAGAAAGCAACTACGTTCAAAGATGCTCTTAGATAGTTAATGGTGGTTGGTGGTCAATTAAAGCACTCCATCCCTAAAATGGCTAAGGGCCATTGTAATGATAGATTATAAATAGCCAAAAGGAAGATGTAATCAAGATTTTCATTTGATGTAAGGTTCAAATTCTCGAGACTATAGACACTCTGTAACTTGCAGCATCTCATCTGCATTTTCAGCAATGCAAGTTTATTTTGCTGTTATATGCTCACTGTCCATTTCTTCTCTGTTCTAAGCTTGTGCATGTGGCACTATATTCATGATTGCTTCCACGTTTAATACTATATCACTGTCATCTTATCTCTGTATTGAAATATTGAATGTATCAGTGAGTAGTCCACTCAGGTTTCTTGTGTGTCTGATTCAAAACCACTGTCATCTTGTCTTTGCATGGATAGATTAGATCTACAAGTTTCTTTACCGGTTGACGCCAGCCATCACATGGTTGTGTGTATCTGCTAGTGTGGTCAGTATATTCCATATTCACCTAATGTCTACATTGTTGAGCATTGGTGGTCTAAAGCCTTGTAGCCTGATGGTGTTCATGCATGTCTGGAGTGAAAACAGAGTAGAAGTGATTATCTGGCTTGAACCAAACCATCATCCCTTCCAATAAGCTTCTACAAAAATAATTTGATTTATATGTTACCAGGAATCTCTGATCTACAACCTAGGAGAGTTTCATGGAGATCTAATATAATTGGCATCGTTGTTGGGTAAAGGAGATTGAAGCTCAGCTTCCCTGGGAGAATGACACAGATCCGGCTTTGATGATAGACAAATTATGGACACATTTTTGGTTGTAATCATCTATCTGACGACTCTACTAGAGGAATAACCTCTTGGTGACTCCACATCACAGTTTTGGCTTAGTTTTTGAGGCACACTTGGAGAAATACTCAAAAATCACCAACTGACCCAGTACCTGACCCTGAGAAGATTATCAAGGAGAGAAAGACATCACAAAAAGGAGCATCAGGATCAGGTAAACCTAAACAATCTTATGCATCTCTGCAAGTAAGGCTTGTAACAGAGCACATACATATTGAGAATATAGCCTCTAGCACTAGTAGTGAAGAAAAAATTTCAGAGATTCATAAAGCTCCTTATTCTTTAGTTCCTACTTTAGATTTCAGCCCAAAGGAAACCTCCCCTCCTGTCCATCACATTCCTTTAGCCCTGTTAGTCATTTCTCAACTCCCTACCTTTCAGGCAGCCAACACTCTTGCATCTACCCTAGTCATGGCAGGCCCGTAAGCACCCACGAAAATGGAAAGAATCATAGCTACTAGATATGGGTGCTTGGTCTCGCCTACTCTTTTGAATGCCATGCCTATAGGAGAATATCAGAAGTACATACCTAAGTTCGCTACGACAGAAGGAGTCACAGCAGAAGAACATCTTGAGTCTTTTTATAGCTATGCTAATAATCTAGACATTAGTGAAGATGATGTGTGGATGAGGGTATTTGTCCAAAGCCTAGATGGAGAGGCTAGAAAATGGTTCAGAGAATTAACCCCTAGGTCTATAACAGACATCGAGGCCTTAGATAATGTGTTCCTAAAGCATTGGGGGGATAAGAAAGGTCTGCTCTATTATCATATTGAGTTTGGAAACCTAAAAAGGGAAAATGGGGAGTCATTGTCTGATTTCAATAAAAGATTCAACCGAATGTATAGCAAGATACCAGCTAAAGTGAAACCTACTCCCACCTCTGCCAAGCTTGCTTATGCCAATGCCTTTGATTCTAAATTCTGCTTGCTATTGAGAGAAATAAGATGTGCTTCTCTGGCTGAGATGCAGGATGCAGCCTTGGAGGTAGAATCTAATATCATGGCTATAGAGAAACTCAAAGGACATGCTGATTAGAGGAGACAGAGGGGTGAATCTTCATCATATTCAGATCCCAAGTTAGACAAGATGACCAAGATGATAGAGTCATTAGCCTCTAAAATGGAACAACATTTTCGGAGGGGAAGAGCTCCTAATGCCTTGGCTTTTAGAAATCCGAACCTATACAAGGGAACTAATGAGCAGTTGTAGGTTCCTAAAAGAAACAATGATGCAAATGAAGACCAATGTGAGGAAAACGATGAGATCCATTGTCTAGAAGACAAAGGTAGTGCTTCCTTATTGACCTTGGCTGCCTATGAAGAGTCGTTATTTAAGCACCATATCAACCAAGAATGGGATGGTAGGGCTATTCTAGAAATTGTTGATCAACACCAATATGACCTGAGATCGTTGATGAATAATGCCAAAGAAACCCTTGCTCATAAAGTTGTTTCCCTTGTAGAACAACAATATAATAAGCAAGAGCAACCAACAATTGATCCTATCATCCTGAAAGCTCCACTCATAGAGGTAAGAGACCTTGACAAGTCCCCTACTTCTTTTAGCTTTCAATCAAAAATCCAGAAGCCAGCAATATCTATGTCCCAAATTGAACCAGTGAAGAATGAGTCCTTTAAGAAAGCTATCCTTGAGGATCTTGAGCTGAAATCCATCCAAGCCTCCAATGACTTTGCGAATTTGTAAAATGACCAACCAACTATTATTGTCAGCCCAATAATCGAAAATTGTGAAGACAATCCCCCATCATTCTATGTCTCCTTGACTAGCCATGATAAAATCCTTCATAATTGTCTATTGGACATTGGTGCTAGCCATGCTTCTATGCCCAGGGCTGTCATAGATAAGCTCGGTCCTGACATTACCCAACTTTATCAGTTGGCTTCTATGCAGCTTAAAAAACCAGTGTGCCAGGTCATGGAGAAGGAAGGGCCACAAAATTGGGAAATGTTCTTTGATGGAGCTTGCTTTGAGGAAGCTAGAGGAACAGGTGGAGTTCTAGTGTCCCCCACACAAGAATGCATTGATTCACCTCTTTTATTAACTTTTTAGGTCACAAATGACATAGCAGAGTATAAAGTAGACCTTATTATTCAACAGATGTACAAAACCTTCCAAGCGAAACATTCAAGGCTGAATGTATACAGAGATGAGGTGAAATATAGACCATCCTTGCTCGATAATATCAAATGTTGTAAATTTTTTGAAGCAGGTGATTAAATCAATAGGATTTTACAAGTCTTAGATGAATTGGCTCATATGCACATTAACCAAGAGAAACAAACCTTTCATAGAAAGGTAAAAAGGGTCAATTTTCAGGTTGGTGACTGTGTTCTCAAATGGGATGCACTGAAGGAAAAGAAAGGCAATCATGGTAAATTTTATGCTCTATGGATAGGACCTTTTGTCATCTCTCAAGTACATGGGAACAGTATTTCATGTTAAAAGCTTGGAAGAAGAAGCAATTTTTGATGGCCCAATCAATGGGAAGTTTTTTAAAGTTTATTTCATTTACGGCTTTCAGGCCTTAGCATTGTAAATATGTTATTTTTACAGTTTTTAGTGTAGGCTTATATAGACTCCATGCCCAATGGTATACTAGGCAATGTTTATGATCTTTCTTTCATATAGAGGGCAGTGGTCTATGGTTCTTGAAACCTCACAGGGAGGATTTCATCCCCAGAAGGAGCTAGTGTTAGCCCTGAGATGTAGTGCTGACTTTTGGAAGGTCAAAGAGGGTCTTGGTTTGATCTATTTTTCTCAAAGGGGGGCCCACCTGGGTCATTTTTTCCATTTTCTCCACTTACCCATTCAATTGCTAACCTTCCCATTTCCTTCGTTCACCCTTTAACCCTGACAAAATACTCCCTTTTGGACTTAACCCCAAGTGCAAAGCTAGCGTACCCATAAAATATGACCATATGCCCTTGCGTGCTCATGAAATACCTAATTCATCCATGCCATTGATCTTCTGCCACCAATCCATCAGCCCATATTTCTCTCAATAAAGGCAACCTGCCCAATCGACCTCCACCATCAGAACACCTCTGCTAGATCTGACGGTCCTCGCTCATATCGCATGGACAACTAGCACGGGTGGTACCCACGCAATATGGGTTGTTTCTCTCTCTCCTCTGTCGCTATGTGTCAGCCATTGAATGGAATTGCATGACTTTGGATAGTTACCACTTACCGCCCGATGTCTGTGCGATAAAATTAAAAAAAAAAAACACACATTACCACCCATAGTAAACCACCCCGCTCTTTACCGTCTGCATAGCTCCACCGCCCGTTACCTTCTGCATAGCTCCACTGCCCGATAACCACCCAATCTAACTTCTTGAAGATCTAAAGGCCCTGACATATCCTGCTCCCACCACAATCGTTATGATGACCCTGACATATCCCACTCCCACCACGATTGTTATGACGGCCCTAACATATCCCGCTCCCACCACAATCGTTATGATGGCCCTGACATATCCCACTCCCACCATGATCATTAGCCTCTACAAACTAATCTCTACCACACATCTCCTCGATCGAATGGAAACCATCCATGACCACCCTCGTCATTCATCTACCCATGCACTCCATCCCCACATCTAGTCTAACCCCAATAACCGAATTAAACAGAGAGCATGGCCAATGGAGCAAAGGACACTGCAGGACTCAGCAACCGAATTAAGCATTCATGGAACTCCATTGCCATGATCAATCCGACCATCTAGAGGATAGCATAGTACCAAAACTGATCAGGTTTTCATAGTGGAGAAAGCAACTACGTTCAAAGCTGCTATCAGATAATTAATGGTGGTTGGTGGTCAATTAAGTCCCTTCATCCCTAAAATGGCTAAGGGACATTGTAATGATAGATTATAAATAGCCAGAAGGAATATATAATCAAGGTTGGCATTTGATGTAAGGTTCAACTTCTGGAGACTATAGACACTCTGTAACTTGTAGCATCTCATCTTCATTTTCAACAATGCAAGCTTCTTTTGTTGTTATATGCTCACTGTCCATTTCTTCTCTGTTCTAATCTTGTGCCTGTGGCACTATATTCATGATTTCTTCCATGTTTAATACTAGATAATTGTCATATTATCTCTGTATTGAAATATTGAATGTATCAGTGAGTAGGCCACACTAGTTTCTTATGTGTCTAATGCAAAACAACTATCATCTTGTCTTTTCATTGATAGATTAGATCTACAAGTTTCTTTACCGGTTGCAGCCAACCATCACATGGTTGTGTGTATTTACTGGTGGTTAGTATTTTCCATATTCACCTTATTTGTAAACTGTTGAGCATTAGTGTTCTAAAGCGTTGTAGTCTGAGGGTGATCATGGATGTTTGGAGTGAAAATAGAGTAGAAGTGGTTATCTAGCTTGAACCAAACCATCATCCCTTCCAATAAACTTTTGCAAAAATAATTTAATTTATATGTTACCAGGCATCTCCGAGCTACAACCTAGGAGAGTTTCCTAGAGCTCTAACAAGTACCCTGAGAACCCATTTGTGAATGAGTAGGCTTCCTACCTTCCAACATTCTCTAGTACCTCATTTCTACATGGCCTAGGGAATGGATCATGGATGCACGCGTCATTCAACTTCCTTAAGTCTACACATATCCAAATTTCACCCTTTCTCTTATTTTCTTGAACCACCATGGGACTAATTCAATATGTTTCTTCAACAAGTTTAATGATCTCATCTTCAAGCATTTTATCTAATTCCTTGTGCACTTTTTCCTTATACTTGAGATTTAATCGGTAGGTGCGCTACTTCACAGGCTCTGCACCTGTCTTCATAGAGATCTTCATGACTCCCAGATCCCCTACTATCCCTTTTAGATCAGAGAACTTGGTGGGAAATAAGTCCCAATACTCTCACAATAACTCTTTAACCTTATCTATTGTATCTTCCTCCCAATAGTCACCTATGTTCATGAAATTTGGTTGCACATCTAATTGAATATTCACCTATTTGTTTTTTAAAGGCTCTGATATATCAGGTATTTTATCTTAGGTCCTTGACTGCACACTCTCCTCCGTACTCAGGAAACTGGATGTTCCTGGGATCTTCTTCACCATCCTCCACGATTACATTGTATCATTCAATCTCATGTCGCAACTACGTATCCCAATGTGGTTGTACCCATTCAACCGGTTCTTTAGGCATTTTGAACATAGAAGCTTTGATCGTCTATAGTGCTTCATCTATACACTCAAACCCATCTTCAAAGCTAAAAATTAAAAGAAAACTTAATTTTAAAACATCCCATTTTGCAGTCCCATGTCACAACTCTATCTCCAAATACCAATTCATTAGGATCGTATCCAAATGTGGAAAAATATATGACTCCACTCCAGTTGTGGTTCTTCTCCCCATGCTTTTGTCAAACGAGCTAGTTGCTCATGTAGATTATCCTTCCCTATGTATTTCTTTGAAATGAGGGTATTAGTGTACCCAAACCTCAACTTCATCATTCTTCAATACTCTTTCCAATTGGAAAAGTTGTCCTTATGCATACCCCACCATCGAGTAGGCATAGCTCGCAGTGTAATATCTAAGGCTCGGAACTAATGCTCCTCTAATACATCCCTTTCAAACTTATCCAGAATCAAATTAACATGTTCTAAACCATCATAATAAGCTAAATTTCGCACCTTAGTGGATATACGTCGACGTGACTTTGTAAACCTGTTATAACGTAGTGACGATACTTCATGTACTTGGTTTTCTAGTGTTCAAGCTTCTTGTCAGAATTTGAATTATAGGAGCTATCCTTCTCCCACATAACCCACCCATCCATCATAGGTTTTATCCAATTTTCATCCCACATAGTCAGGTTATATGTCTATTCAATTTCATCATCCTCCTCATAATCGCAGACTGGTTCAGGATATCATGCACCTTCGGCTAGGTCCAATGGCACAATCACCATTAGTTCCTTCTTTTCGAATGTCATATTGTGCTTCTTCAGATTGATTACTACATTCATATCAAATACCCTATCAATTCCAAGCAATGTGGGATATGGCTTACTGTCATCCACTATCTCGATCACTTCAAAGTCAACTATTGTGCATGCCCCCTCAATATCGAGAGTCACTCTATGTCGGCACCCCATATGAATAATCTTCTACTCATTAGCCATTCTTAGTTGGATTAGGGACCAATGTAGCATTGGTCTTCCCATTCTTTCCCATGTTTGTTTTGGCAAGACATTTGCATCAAACTCTAAATCAAGAATTACCTGGTCCATTTCATATTCTCCAATTTGCGTCATCAATCTCATTTCATGACCGATCCTCTTCTTACTTTTTCCCACCTTATGTATTACACACTGCTATGGTAGAGGATTATTCTTACCAGTTCAATTATCAATTAATTCTTATAGTCCTTATACTGCCTTCTTATCCCTTAGGAGTTTCATGCAGGTTTTAAAAAATGATGCTAATATCGACGAGTCTATCTCTTGCGCAGTACTGGTCTCTTAAGACTTTCCCATATTTTGAGTCCTTGGTGTAGACGCTCCTTCATCCGCGAAGCTCCTTTTTGTTTCCATAGATGTTTTCTTCACCTTATTTACATTGAATCTTGTATCCTTATCTTCCCAGTGACTATGGTGCTTCGCACAACAATATTGACACTGGGCCCATCTTTGTGAGGCTCCAAACTCATCATCTAGATGTTCTACGTAGGTTGTTGGTCCTGAGTCTTATTTTCTTACATCTTAATGATAAGCACTAAGAAATATTCTATAACATGGTCAAACTGTCAACAATATTGACAGGAAGGGTGTGTTGGATTCTAACAATCACATGCAAAATGACTTGCTTCCACACAATTGTAACAGATGATCTGACCATGACCCCTTCCATCTCCACCTCCTTGCCCTCTTCCTTTCCCTTGGAATCCTTTGTGCACCGTAGTTGTGACCTAATCTTGAGGATGATTCTCTACCTACATTCTATACATAGGCTTTCTATCCATCATTAATTCATCACTTCGGCAGTGGTGCTCATCATGTCCTATAGATTTGTATAAATGGCAAGACAAGTGCTAGGGGGTTTGTACAAAATTCTATAGTAAATGGAAATTATCCGTTGCATGCTATCCTATAACTTGAAAAATAGTGCACTAGGGTGCTACTCTCGCACTCAGCCTAGTCATATTTTCTGGATTTAGGGGGACAAGGCCTCCCCCAACAAGATAATTCTAATAGAGCAGGCAATGGTCCTTATCGTGATCATGGCTTTTACATTTCGAGCACCAAAATTTTGCATGAACCTTAGTCTAGGCTTCCTTTCCCTTCTTCAAGCTCTACAATTCCACATGTAAGCTAGCCAACTATGACTGAATTTGTTCCACTGACAGATTCATATCCTGAATGGGCGAAGCTTCTAATCTCATAGAAATCTCTAATGTTTTAGTTTACATCCTAATTCTCTCCTATGAAAGTGACAATCTGAGATGGGGTGGTAGCGAAGCAATGTACAAATCTCTATGTTGACCATCCGTGAACTGCATATTAGCCTGTTGGAGTAGACACTTCAGTGTCTGATCAAAGTCCTATGCGGACTCATTTACCTTCTACTTGATCTCTTTGACCTCAGTTACTAACTAAGCTTGTGACTTAGGCTTCTTAAATTCACTATTGAGTGCCTTATTTGTCTCATCTAGGATTACATTTGGATGCGTCGAACAATATGTAATGTACCAACTTAATGCTCTATTTTGTAGTATTGTAGCCAGTTGTGCTTTCTTCAAATCATTGTCTGTAACCTGATGTGACTTCCACACAGCATCTGCTACAAAGAAAAATTGTTCAATATCTTCTATCCCCAGACCCTTGAACATGGGAATCTTCATCGTGTTATCCATTTTGAATAGTGGAAGTTGAAGTGGAGGTGGAGGTGTACGTGTAGGATTGTGAGGCAGAGGTGATGGTGGAGGTGGAACGGATGGATTTAGTATCCCCACAATACCATGCTTTACCATCTGTAGCACACCTAGAGGTGTCCTTAGAACACTACTTTCTACGTCACTATCAGATGCTCCCAACAGAGGGATATATTCAACACCTAAATCTAGGTCTCTTCTAATCGTTTTTCCACTTTGTGTAGCTCCTGTCAGATCTCTTCTAAACATTAATTTAATGGCATAACCCTTTTCTCACACAATAGCATTTTAATCCAAGTCTTTAGTGATTTCAAATACTTACCTCTAGGTCCCGTAAAGAATCATCATTCATCTTCACTATAACTTACAGATGTACCAATCATGAACTCGGTAATGAATCTACCCAAAATTCTATCGATCTAGTTATTGACAACCCTCGAGATCTTGTTTTCTAAAACTTCCATATGTCTTACCATTTTTGGAGTCCACACAACAGGGTTGCCCAACTTCCACATTCCTTGGATATCTACCAATTTATATAACCACTGGTGTAATCTACATGGAAAGAGAGAAAAAGAAAATTTTTTGCTCATCTGTATACATATATCTATTCAGCCACCCTTCCTTCGACACACGTGGATTCCTGTTTTCCTAGGTCAAAAATATATGAAGCTTTCGATCTATCCACTTCTTTATTTCCTTTTTTGTTGGGCCCCATTTATTCTACATTATAGATTGCTTAGATAGATCTTGGTCCCGAAAAAGGAACCTTTTTTTGGCTTGGGAGGTCTTGACCCAAGTTTAGAGCTAGCTACACCAACCAACAAAACCCTTAACTGTCGGCCCTTTTGGGAACAACCCACGTAGCATAGGCTACATTCTCACCCAAAACAATATCGGGGGATGATAAATATAGGTTTATACATCTAGAGGTTAGTGTGATGGGTTCCTATGGCTTATAGGGATTATTTCCCACCTTTGCAAACCCTAACCCTTAAAATACAAATAATTGCAGTCACTTCCAGAAACAGGAATTAACCCTTCGTTAAGTGCTTTAAACATTCATAGCATCAAGTAATTGAGCATATCTACTACATTCGTGCATCAATTACACATTTCTTCTTATCAATTTAGATAATAGAGTGAATATATAGAAATTTCATATGTAAATACAGCTACACATATACACAATTATGGGTCCAAAAAAATCTTGATTAGATCTATTTCTTTCTGTTACAGACTCTTCTTCCCTATGCACACAGCTGCAGAGGCATGTGCACTCATCCTATGGACTTACCAATGTCTACGCACACTCAGCAACAGTATCCTTCCCCTTCACCTAAGTACATGAAACATAATTTCTTGCCTCAGACTACTTGCCCATAGAATGATGTTCAATTATTTTTTTTCTTTGTAGACTCATTATGCCTCCTTTATATAGCTTTCTCATTTATAGTACCATGGTTTGCAGACCATGGGTAGGTCACAAAAATCTCTATCTTCTAAAAAACTAAGGGACTAAAGCCCCTTTTGACTCCTATGACCTTCATGCTCCACTCCATCAAAACACGAAGAATTTACAAGTATAACAAAATCAATTACAAAATTTACTCCAGGGGACCCTGCCCCAACACAAATGAAGCTCATAAAGCTTCAACTTTTCTACATTTACCACTGAATATATTTGCATGTATGCTAGAAAATCGAGATGAAAATAATTGTCCCCAATCTTCTATAATATTGTGAATGGGCCATATTGGATTGGTCTCAACTTGTTTCCTTCCCCTTTCATTATGTCTTTGTTGATGTGGATAGAAACTATGTTTCCAACCTCGAATTGGTGATCGACCTGGTGCTTGTCATGTTGAGCTTTGTATTGAGCTTGAGTTTTCTCCAACTTCTCCAACACTGACTGGTGAATCATCTAAATTCATTTAATTAACTTGTTTGATTTGTCCCTTTCATCTTTCCCACTGGAATCTTCATCTCTCCTAAAGACCATGTCTAATGGATCCTTTGGAAAATATCCAAAGCATGTCTCGAATGGTGAGCTATGAGTGGATGAATTCACTTCCTGGTTGTATGCATGTTGTACATAAGGAAGTTTCTTTTCCCATAACTTATAATGCTTGTCATGATAGCCTCAGATTAAATGTATCACTGTGCAATTGAAAGCCTCAATTTGTCCATCAGTTTGTAGATGAAATTTCATTCTCCTCTTCAACTTTGTTTCCATGATTCTCCACAAACACATCCAAGACTCTCCAAGAGAGAAATACTCTCGATCAAACACAATGTATGTGGGTAGCCCAAAGTGGACCCATATAAATTGAAAGAAGATACGAGAAGTTTTCTCTGTAGTGACCTACTTTTTATAAGGCATTAAGACACACATTTTTCTAAATCGATCCACAATGACATACAAATAGTCATGACCTCTCCTAGAAAAAGGAAAACTGTGAACAAAATCCATTGACACACTTTCCCATGGATGAATTTGAACAAGAAGTGGTTGTGGAGCCCCAATTTTCTATTAGTGGGATGTCTAACTTAACAGAACATACATCCCATTACATATAGAGTCACAATATTTTTCATGTGAGGCCAATAACACAACCTTTCCAAATGACATAAAGTCTTCCCTACACAAAAATGACCTGACACAAGAGAGGTATGTGCCTCTCTGATTACATGTATTCTCTCATTGGCAGGGATTAAAAGTTTTCCAAGGTGGTACAACAATTTTCCCTACAAATGTTAATTATTCACCTATGATCCATTTGTCATCTTTGCATAAAACACCTTAAAATCATCGTCATCAACAAATTATTCAACATAACTTTCAAAAGATAAAGAATCATTTTGAAAAACTATAGATGCATGAATAGGAGGGCGAGAAATAATATATGCCACTTTATTGTTGGTTCTCTTCTTGTATTGTATTACCAAGTGAAAATACCAGAGGAATACCATCAATCTGAAATGATGTGCTTGTTGAAGCTTGGTTTTCGACTAGAGGTACTGTAAGTTTTGGTGATATATGTAAATGGTGGTATCCTTGACAATTAAATAGTGCTTCTACTTCTTCACGCTTTGGACCAAGGCATACAATTCCTTCTCATATGTGGGATAGTTCACAATAGCTTGTTGAAGCTTAGTTTTCGACTAGAGGTACCGTAAGGTTTGGTGATATATGTGAATGGTGGTATCCTTTCCAATTAAATAGTGCTTCTAGTTCTTCACGCTTTGGACTAAGGCATATGATTATTTGTCATATGTGGGATAGTTCACAACAGCTTGGGGGAATGTCTCTGAATGGTAACATACAGGTTTCTTATGTTGCATCAATGTTGCTCCCATGGCGTGCCCATTGTCATATGTCCTAATCTCAAAAGGTTTTTGGAGGCTAGGTAAGGTCAAAACTAGTGCATTACTGATCTTCTGTTTCATTGTATCAAAGGTTTTCTACTTATTTCCTCTCCACTGAAAGGTTTGTTTCACACTTTTCAATGCATGTAAGGGGGATGCAATGACAGATAATTTGGCAATGAACCTTCTCCAGTATTATATTACACCGAAAAAGCTATGAACCTCTTCAACATCGGTGCGTTTAGGCTACTTTACAATCTTATCAATTTTAGAAGGCTCTATTTTTAATTTTCCACCTCCGACAATGTTACCCAAGTAAACCAAAGAGGTCTTACCAAATTCACACTTAGACATTTTGATATACAATTTTTATTTTTGTAAAACATTAGGCACCTTTTTAACTTGACTCACATTATCTTCCCATGTTTTACTGAAAACAAGAATGTCATCAAGATACATAAGTACAAAATAATTAAGAAAAGGTCTGAAAATATCATTCATCGGCCTCATGAATGTGGTTGGAGAATTGCATAGTCTGAATGGAATCACTAGCCATTCAAACAACCCTTGTTTCATCTTGAATTTAGTCTTCCATACATCTTCTTCTGCAATCCTGACCTGATGATAGCCACTGTGCAAGTCTTGTTTTGTGAAATAGACAACATTTTTCAATTGTTCTAACAAACCATCAATGCAAGGGAGAGGGTATTGTTTCTTCACCATTATTTGGTTGAGTGCTCTGTAGTCCATGCACATCCTCCATGTGCCATCCTTCTTTGGCACCAACACAATTGGTGAGCCACATAGATAAGAACTTGGCTTTATGACCCCTCATTTCAATATTTCTTGCATCTAATTCTTTATATCCTCCATCTCAAAGGCTAACAACCTCTACATCATGTTGGATCCCACGCATTGGAGGTAACCCACTTGGTTCCCAAAAAAGCCCATTATAGTTGGAAACAATTTCATAAAATTCCTTTTTATGAGAGAGATCACAACCTTGGAAATATTTATATGTCTCTCCATACTTTTCTCTCACATCCATGAGCATGTACCCTTTGCTCGAATTGATCAATATCTTCATCTAACCTCCTCTTACAAGACTAACATTTATTTTGCCAAGATGAGCTCGAACAATGTATTCCAACTCATCTTTCATGAGATGATACTTGTTTTCATTGCACAAGGAAACTACTTTCCTATCTTACAAATATGGACTCCCCAATAAAAAACCACAAATATCTAAGGGTATGACATCAAGATCAACCTCATATACTAGTTTGGATGCAATCACAAATCTAGCTCTAGCTACTTGGTTACATGCAATTTGGCTTTATCACATAGGCAACCAAGAGGGTAGGTCTTTGGAGTAGGCTTGGTTTCTAACGCTAACCTCTTTACCAAGGATTTTGAAATCAAATTTTCTTGTGAGCCTGGATCAAACAAGGTGTCCACTTTAGCATTATTTAGTATGACTCTAATATGGAACAATTTAGTCCTCTTTCATTCATTAACAAGAGTCTCATTTGAAGAACTTCTACTTGCATGAAATTCAGAACTTTCATTATCATGAAGAGAAAGAGTACCTTGTATGCCCACTGTGTGATCTGTGTGTCATCACTGGAATCAGATCCAAGGTCCTGTTGTATGGTTTCCACCATATTTTTCTTGTTCTTCCTTCCAAATATATTTGGTTTCAACTCTGGATGTAACTTCCAACAATGTTCATCATCATGGCCTTCCTTATTGCAATGTGTGTAGGATGGATTTTCTCCTTCCTCCTTCTTAGTTGCAGCATCCTTTTTGTCCTTTCCCTTGACATTTCCTTTGAACTTGCCATTATGAGGTTTGAAAGATGATTTCTTCAATTTCTCTTCTTTTTCATTCTTTCCCCTGCTTTCAAGGTGAATGGCCTTCACACTGGCCACATTAATAGTAGTAGGCTCAAACAACAACAAAGAATTCCTAATGTAACTATGTAAAGCACCAATATACTTTGTTACAGTTTCTAGTGAATCAAGAGAAATGCCCATATTCAAAGCCTTTTTTATAAACTCTTCTATGGAGCTTTATACATTCTGACCCTTTCCTTGTCTTAAATATTTCCATTCCATTAAAGTATTTTGTCGATAACCCAAAGGATAAAACTAATATTTTAATGTAGAAACAGAATTGGACCAAGAAGAAAGGAGATTACCCATTTTTTTTTTGCCTTTGTGCAACTTGCTCTCCCACCATAAAAGATCAGTTTTACTGAGTCGAGGAGATGCTAATTGGATATTGGCCTCATCCTCCTTGATCTGGTGAATCCAAAGTAAAACTCGATCTATCTAATCCAATTTTTTAGTTTCTTTGCATTACATTCTCCATTATATGTGGGAAAATCAAACTTTACATCTAGCTTAAAAAATTGCTTCTTCGATGTATTCCTATGATGTTTGTAAGAGTGATGAGAAGAGGAATAAGAAAAAATATCACTAGAGGATGGATAGGGTGGTTCAGAAGGCTCTCCTCTTCCACCTTCATGATTTACTGAGGCATGATCATCTAGTTCTTTCTTCTAAAGATTGATTGTCTTCTCATATTCTACAAAAAACTTATCAACCTTCTCTGCCATGGTGAAGAATATCTTGTGATAATTCTTCTCTTCCTCCATTCAGGCTTCCTCATCTTCCATGTCCCATATTCATGCTGCACACCCCAGTTCAGGATCAAAGGATTTGACTTTTCCTTCTCTTTGGAGCTTGTTCCTGGCTAGCATTCACTGATGCAACTCACATCAAGAAGACCTGCTCTAATACCAAACTTGATCCATATCTTTTACTTCAAGGATGCATACAAAATTGGATATAAAAGAACATGTAACCAAGTAACTTAAATGCATGAAAAGAAGCAGAAATAAAAGAGATATTATGAGATTAAAGGCATAAAACGATTTGATTACGAAGTTCAACCAGTGTGGGCTACGTTTCTGGGCCATGCTCAATGTGGGCAGACCTCCTTCATTAAATGGCAGTAGAAGTAAATTACAATAAAACTTACCTAAATGACCCTTATACCTCCATTTTCCAATATGGACTAAAAATGCAAACCTCACCTACAGAAATAGAAATCACCATTGGATTTGTGCTATGAAATCATATCAAACGACTGTAAAATTGACCCTATTTTGAACAAGTGACCTCTTGAGTTCTAAGGAACATTTAGATTCCCTCAATATTCCATTAAAAAATATTCTCTAGGGATTCCCTAGGAATATTTATCAAAATTTGTGCCCTCCTAGTTGCAGTTCTAGCCTAGGGAGTTCCTGGTTCAACTTGTAAATTCATCTAACTTCTCAGTTATGCCATTCCTCATCCCTTGTCGAATGGTTAATGAGGTTTATATAAAAATTGTGTGGGTGAAGTTTACAAAGGAGTCTTTGTGCTCATTAGTTAGCGGTACTTGGAAATAGAGAGTTTATTGGGGCCGGGTTAGGTTCAAAACTCATGGCCTGAAATATGGATATGTCTTGTTTTATTAAGTGGTAATATGTTGTATGATTTCGACATTGATTTGAATAAGAGACCACCATTTTTCCAAGTCAAACCCACCAGGCTGGGCGGGTTCGAATCCTGCTAGTCTCATCTTTCTTGGTAACATCGTTGAAACAAATTTATATTTAGTGCGACATAGCTCGACCCGGTTGGCTGGGTTTGACCGCCGGAAAACCGACCTTATATATATATATATATTGTTATTTTAAATAAGGAGCCAAAAATAATTCGTAAATTTTACAGGTCATGAATTTTTTAATTAGGTGACAATTTCACTTTTTCCATCGCTAAATTCCATCATTGTGAAGTGCCAATTTGTCACCATTTTAGTGTTTCCATGTGGTCTAGTTTGACCAAAAATTTGGCTTCGAATATATTGAGCATACGAACTTGGATTTGAGTGTCATTCACGTCGTTGAAATCAAGATGATGAGCAATCTGACATAGTCCTAGTTTGATTCCAATCCAATTACTTTTATTTTTTATCAATTTTTGGATCCTGAGCATTTCTGGAGCCACCTGGATAAGGCGTTGTTGACTACTAGAAGGAAGGTGAATTTCGTTGATGAAATCTAGCCCCCATTGTTTGAAGGGAGCTTCAAATAAAGTTGGTTTGAAGGGTAATGCGGCCACTTTCTACTTCCCAACAAAAATTTAGAAAACAAGGTGGGCTAATACAAAATGCTCCTTAAAATCATATGTGTAGTGGCTTTCCAAGCATAATCACCACCATACACATTGTTGTTTTGTTGAGAGATGAGGTATTCAGTTTGCAAAGGTAGAATGCAGATGAATAAAATACCTATTGGGTCTTCCCAGTATAATTTTCCATCTACTATGCGATATTTTACAACTAATTTCAAAGGATGTTTAACAGACTTACTCAAGTTGGTGAGAAAGTGCAAGGTCTTGAGGTAGCTTATAATTTCCCCATACCAGTCAGAAGAGGAAAATATTTGATTGATTAGAGGGGAATGTGTTTGAGGTAGCAACAACCTTGACTACTTATCCTATTGTTGGCGGTGCTAGAAATTTGACAACCAAATGTGTATCCTCGATGTGAAGTTCCATTACAACTCACACCATTTGGAGTAGGAGCCCCATCTATAATATGACCCGACTATCATTTTATTAAATATATGCCTTAGCTTTAGTTGTTAGAATGAGAGAGAAGCACACATGTGCTTTTGAATGAGTGAGAGAGTGTGCCTTGTGAATGTTTGATTGTAGATATATCATGGATTTTTTTACCACAAAGTGGGGTAAATAAAGTGAGCCTCTAATATAGAAGTAATCATAATACCCTAATGGAGACACACATGAAAGAGAAAGGCTCGTATAACATCAAGTGAAATAGCTCAGAAGGATGTGACAATCATTATAAACATAACAATACATTTTGAACAAGAAGCACCGAAGTCACTGAAATAGTTCAATTACTCTAGTACTGATGAAAGGAAACATGAACCAAAAACATTGAAATAATAGTCTTAGAAAAATTCACAATCCATGTGTGAAAATGTGTTGGCCTCAAAGGCTTTAATATTAGAAAAAGTTCTAAGATACATAAATACGATGAACACCACTAGCTCCAATAGTGGAGTGTTAAGGCCACTACTTGCTCTCCAAAAGTACTAACTTTGTCTATATAATGCCTTGTTGGAGAAGCCAAAGTTAAAATTCCTTTATATGAGAAATGAGGATTTATTTATAACTTGAGGCTTGATCTTTCACATCCTCATGACTCTTGAGTTTCTAGCTTCTAGTGACCTTTGAAGTTCTACAACCTTTGGAATTACAAATGACTTCTGGAATTACATATGAATTTTCGTATTACATGTCTGTTGGACTTCAATGAATCTTTCGTTCATACATGACTCTTGTTCTTCCACTTATTTTTTTTTACATTGATTACAACAATACATCATGTGATGAGAATCTGACATGTCACTATCTTTGATGACTAGGATGAATAGTGACCGATGACATGAAATTTTCCAAGTGGTTACATGGATGCCACTTGTATGTTTATTCTTCAAGAAACTTCAATATTTGATATCACTACCTTCCAAATGGTATTTGATCAAACTGAGTCTTCGAGGTGCTTTCATCATCAATATTCAAGTGTGTTCTTCGTTCCTTCCATACTTCCTGTGTTTGTTCTCTTTTCCTGATCTGTTAGGTTCCTATAATACTAGTGATTACCCCATTACTATTGTAGTTGTATCCCTTATTAATATTTCTGTGCCCCTATTGTCCCCATATTTTTATTACTGTGCCCCATAGAATCCCTCTATTGTTATTTTTGTGGCTTATATTATTATTGTTAGGCTGGATGGGTTATATTGTGACTCCTTAGACTCCTATATACAGAAAGGAGGTTTTTTCATTTGAATCATCAAAGAATTGTTCATTTGTGTAATGTAAAGGAGTTTTCCCCCTTGAAGAGGCTGAATTCTAAGGCGTTGATCTCTCTTTTCTATCTTTTTGTAAGCTGGTTTCATAACATTTGGTATCAGAGCTTTGCATTCTAGGGTTTCGCTGCTCCAAATATGTCATCGTGGCATTTTCACTATAACTTTTTTTCTGCGACATTTCAAAAGCACAAAAAAAAACCATTTGAGAGGCAATCGAACTGAACCTTGGGTCCAAATTTGAGAGTTTTTTGTGCTATATTTGCGGAGATATGATCTGAGGAAGTTGGTTCTTTTGCAGACTCCTAAATTACATTCCAAACAGGTGACCTAGGGAAAATCGTCATAACGTTCTCTCTAAGCATCAGATTGAAATTTTGCAAGAAGGTACAGAAAGAGGATGGAGTGTAGCTTCTTGTATAGATTTTCAGTAATCCAATTTGGATCAGACTAGTGGCATTGGAAAGAGAATGCAAAGGGCTACTGCAGATTACAATTTCAGAACTAGATGATCTGAAATTATAGAGATACATCAGATTCAGTATCAAGCTCCTACAAAGTGAAAAAAGGTGTGTAGTTTTTTTAAATTTTTGCATCAGATTGGTTTGAAAAATTAGTTTGAAGGAATTCAAAGGGCATAGTAAAGCATTATTGTCGATAATTGATGCCCCGAGGAAAGAAAATGCAAACACCTAGTAAGCAACTTGAAAGCTCTAGCATAACTCATGAAGAAGAGGAAGAAATGCAACATGATATATCAAAATTACGAGACCAAGTGCAACAAGTGTCACTTGCACAAAAAGTAACATAATCTAAGATGAAAGATGTAGAAGCTAAGATGGATGGTTTAAAGAAAGGTGTAGAAGCTAAGATGGATTGTTTAAATAAAGGTGTAGAAGCTAAGATGGATGGCATGGAAGCTAAGATGATTGGCATGGACGCTGAAATGGATGGCATGGATGATAAGATGGAAGAATTGAAGATAAATATGAATAAGTTGCTACAAGAAATGGTCACTAATGGTGAAAGGGTAGTAAGGGAAACTCATGATGAGAACAAAATAAATGTTAATCATGATTCCATAGACTCTAATGTTGGATCGAAGACCCACCATATTCCAAAAATTGATATGAGGAAGTTTGATGGAAAGGATCCCGCAACATGGATATTACAGATGGAGCAATTTTTTGATCTCAATAACGTGCAAAACACACAAAAGGCACGTATTGCAACTTTATATTTGGAACCAAAGCAGTTTGTATGGTATCAATGGCTTTGCTCTCGTAAACAAATTATCACTTAGGCAATTTTTACGGAAGAACTGATAGCACATTATGAGGATACAAAAAGCAACACTTTTTTTAGCCAATTCATAAGTCTCAAACAAAAGGGTTCAATAATGGAGCACATTGCGGAGTTCCAAAAATTGAACATAAGGGTAAAAGATATTCCAGAGGAGCATAGGATTGATGTGTTCATAGGGTCTTCAAAGGATAATATCCAACATGATGTTCGCCTTTGGGAACCTGATTCATTAGAGAAGGCATTCATGTTAGCAAGAAAAATGGAAAGCAAAATTATGGCAACCAGGAAGCATACTGCTCACAACTATAAAGATGGAAATGTTGTTGCCCCTAGTCTTCCAAAACCTATAAGGTTGACACCACAAAAATTGAAATAAAAAAGAGCGAAACGGCTTTGTTACAGTTGCGATAGCAAATACACTAAAGGTCATAAGTGTGCTGAGAAGAAATTATTCTACATAGATTGTGAAGAGGAAGAAGAAAAGGAGCAAGAAAGGTAAAAAGAAGAGGATATACTCTAGGAACAAAGCCTATATGAAGAACAAATAAATCCGACCATATCTTGTAATGCATTGGTGGGAATTACACTCCTCAAACCATCAAGATAGAAGGACAAATCAAGAAAAAAAAGGTAATAGTTTTGATTGATTCAGGAAGCACCCACAATTTTAGTCATTGTAAGGTAGCAAAAGAATTGAATTGCTTCCTATATCCAGCACCAGAGTGTCAAGTGATGATTGCAAATGGAGGAACAATAAATTGCTCTGGAAAGTGCCATAATATCAAGCTATCCAGGGGAGAATATGTATTGACTAGCCCAATGCTTTCCATTCCAATGGGAGGTGTTGATGTTGTACTAGGAGTCCAATGGCTACAATCCCTGGGTACAATAGCTTTTAATTTTCAAGAATTTTTCATCAAATTTTCTATGGAAGGAAAGGAAGTTGAATTAAGGGATATTGCAGGGAAACCAGGAAAGATAATCAGCTCTAATGGTATGACAAAGCTTCTAAAAAAGGAGCAAAGAGGTGTAATTGCACAATTATCTTCACTAGATGTTTCCACATCGGAATCATCTATTTATCCAAATCTCCAAAAAGTCCTAGACAATCATTCCAAGGTATTTGAGACTCCCAAAGGTCTCCCACCTATCTGTGATCATGATCATACTATTCATCTGATTCCAGGAAGTGTTCCTCCAAACATCAGGTCGTACAGATATCCCTATGTCCAAAAGAGTGAAATTGAACGTATGCTTGCAGAAATGCTAGAGGCTGGTATAATTCAACCAAGTCAAAGTTCTTTCTCTACTCCAGTAGTATCGGTGCACAAGAAAGATGGATCATGGCGCATGTGTCCGGATTATAGGGAGCTCAACAAGCTCACTATTAAAGATAAGTTCCCCATTCCTGTCATTGATCAATTACTGGATGGATTGCATGGATCAATTTACTTCACCAAGTTGGATCTTCGTTCAGGGTATCATCAAATCAGAATGAAGATTGAAGACATTCCGAAAACAACATTTAG